>UELU01144755.1:7875-25375 GCA_900490025.1 Megastigmus dorsalis
AGAGAGAGAGAGAGAGAGAGAGTGGATAGGATAGGATCCCGAGCGCCAGAGGGATCGCCAAAGTGTGATCACAATGCTTATTTATATTTGGCCGATACGGTCTGGCGCGCTGGCGAGGAGAGGAGACTTGCTGCTGCTGCTGCTGCTGCGCCGTGCGAGGAGATGTCCAAGTCAGCTTCTATACTCGAAGGTTAGGAGGAGTAGAAGATGTCGAGCTGGAAGTAACGAACGATTAGGCCTAGACGTGAGATTGTTGCGAAATTTTAATGGTCCTGTGTGCTATCCCCAAGCTCTTGCGATCTATAGACCAACCTGTTATTTGGGAGTAGATTGAGCGCGACTATACCACAAGTTTGATTTGATGACGAGGCAGATGTTGCTGTATTTGTTTATTATTAGGATTCCTCATTATACAGTAGTAATATTAGTAAATTAGTTATAAATAAATTAAAATTTTTTCGAAAGTAACTACTATAAGATTCTTTAAAAAGAACATACAAAAAGCATGGCAATTATGCATTGCGTTATTCATGAGTCTTATTACTTGAGCCTCATTTAGAAAGTAGGTGCAATGTCGTCGAACATTATGCCTGTAAATAATAGCTCTCCCACCACTCCAATCATCGAAATTTCATGGGATAAAAAGAGTCTTCCCAATCTGTTTCTAGTATTAGGCGCAGTATTAAAATAGCGAAAGGGTTTTGTCCAGCTGCGTAATATCGGGCCGAAAGCGAAAAATGAGGGAGAGAAAAAGAAAAGAAAAGAAAGGAGCAAAAGAGAGTGGATAGCGAATGACTCCAGTAGCGCGTAGGAAGTCGCGAACAATTAAGGTAAAAGTACGCGCGCTCGAGGAAAATTGTGCAATACACACCGTCGCGAGAAGAGAAGAGGGTCTGGAAAAGGACAAGGAAAAGCTAGGGCTATAAGCGCGGGTGGGTAGATGGGGGAGGGGCGACGAGGTGGAAGGGTAAGATGGCAGGGTTCCAAAAAGTTCGAGAGATTAATCAACGCTTAAGGAAGTTTGTGACATGTTGATTCATCAACACATTTCTTATACTCGCGAAATTCAAAAAGACAGATAACTTTTTAAAGTTAAGAGTTTCGGCAACATCGATTACACCCTCCCGTTCCCCGCCTAACTTCACTCCTCGTTTATTTTCAGAGCCCGGAGAGTGAGAGACTCTAAGACGCGATCGATCTCTACTACTCTTTCGTCCAGCTAGAAAGCAGTGTACTTTGCTCGCTTTAAATAAAGCTACGTCAATTTTGCAGCGCATAGCCCATCGAATAGTCGTAGTTGAATAGTTGTCGTCGTAACCGAGGCTGCGCGCGCTTAAAAATTCAGTCCGACCGGAATAAAACGGCGCCCCCTTGCTGATTTACTACTTCTTAAGCATCGCAACGAGCCCTTACTCTGTTTTTCTTTCTTGTTCTTATACTTGTAGAGAGACGCTCGTCCAATGTTGCTGACATACTTTTGTCCAAGCTTTTATTTGCATGCTCAATGATTCCGATTATGATTCAATCGAATACGATTATTTTTAATTGGGAATGTTAATAACAGCCTGTGCCCGAGTGCGATTAGCCTGAGTGTGGGTAGTGTACAATCAATTGAATTGTGTTAAATATTAAGCTGAATGTTATAGGGTAACTGCGCCGGTGAAAGACCGCATTTAAGAAATTCGACACTTTCACAAATTGGTTTTTACACAATATTAACCTAATTATGAAAAGAGAAGGTTAAGTCAGTGTTTAAAACTTGAAATATTAAGTGAAAATATTTCTTTTTTTATTAATAAAATAATTAAACTATAAAAATTATTATATAAATCTCAGACTTGTAAAAACAGCAGTCAATGTCCAAAGTTTCAATCATTTCAATGATCAAATCATTCCAATCGTATCAATGTATGGCTATGTAAACTAAATGGGAGTTGTGGTCACACATTAATTGCATTTTTTTCTTGTGCTAAAATATTTGCCTGTAATATGTAGAATGAAAAAACATATTTTAAGTTTTGAGAAAAGTATGTATGTATTACGCGATATAAACTTTTAATGTTATATTTATATTTTTTGTATAACTGATCATTCACAGGTGATCGGTCTTTCACTCATACAGTTATTCAGCTCCAAACAAATTCCTTTTGATGGAACATGTAGATACTGATAATGAATACGAAGAATATTTGTTTATATAAAAGCTAAAATCTATTTTCTGCGATTATTTAAAAAATTCACAATTGGAAGTTTGCAATATATCAATATTACAATATTTGAAATACGTCTAAGACTTGACATATTTTACTGATTTGAATTTCAAGAGCATACATTTTTACACGTACATTCCATAGAATTTTCTAAGATTTATTGTTTATATCATGAATGTCAGTAATACATTTATTGTATATACTACATTTTTTTCAATATATTTTTGTGTATCTATAAATAAACAACTTTTAACATACATGTAAATTTTTAGTTTCTAAATTCAATTTGTATTTGCACGAACAATACTTTATTCGATGTATTCCAAGCCAGAAAGCGTAACAAATCCTAAGTCGCATTTTCGAAGAAACATTCTCCCCAGCCGCGGAATAAAAACCAAAAATTTATCGACTCGCGCGGCTGAAGAGAAAGTAAAAAGGCAGCTCGGGACGCGCGAAATCCGCGACAGCGAGGAGAGAGAGAGACAGAGAGAAAGAGAGAGAGAGAGATTATGGGTATGTATATAAGGGAGGAAGACTGAATCGCGCGCGAGCAATTTGCCCTCGCGCACATCGTTCCCTCTCTCCCTGTCTCCTCTTTGCTGGTGAGATTCCGAGCGAGAAAATAGCCCCGGATGCCGACAGGGCGGCGTACGGCACGCAGGTAGATGGTTTCTCTTTCGTATTCATGGACTTTACGCCATCCTCTCGCTCTTCTTCTCCTCCTTTTTTCGCGAGCGCACACGATGACGAGGCCGTAAAATTCCGAGAGCGGGATGAGACTCTCTGATCTGTCTGCCTCTCTCTCTCTTCTGCGCCGCCGTGATTTTCGCGACGCTCAATACATATAAGATAACGCGAGCCGTGAGAAAATCTTCGAGCTCGAAACTTTTCACGCTGCTAAGATTTTCGGGGAAATACGAGGAGGCGCCCGAAGTCTCGCTTCTTTTCTCCCTTTTTTTGTATGCAGATCACAGTTGTTCGTTAATTTTTGGAAAATATCGTTGCAAGTGAAGCTGCTTTTACTGACTGCTTTGTTTCGGTGTACTAGTGTCGTTTTTTAAATCTTTATATTGATTGCTCCTGTTAACAGTAATTTAGATATAAGCAATAAATGTGGCTAAAACCTATGTTTTCGGATGTATATTTTTATTTCTTAGCACATGAAAAGATAATTGAATAAAAAATACTCAACACCTTACTTAAATAGGTATGCCTGAAAGAAGACCAAGTTGATGGCGCCCTATGCTTATATGTTTGTTTCTAATATGTAGAAGTAGAAACAGACGATTATAGAAAGACAGTGTTTTTAATTAAGTTTTTTAAAATCAAGTAAGCTTCAATTTTTTTCAAATCAAATTTTTTCCCACGTTCCAAATAATGTCATAGACGTCGTACGTTCCCTCGCGTAAATAAATATTTTAACTAAACAAAAATTTAACATATAAATATTCCAAATGAACATAATGAAACGAATTTGATATATTTAAAGTAGTTGGTGTTTATCTTTGCAAATATTTTGCTTATAGATCAGTAACCTAACTGATAATTTAGAATATTCAAATACTTTTCGAGGAATTGCAGCTATAATAATCAAAGATTTTGCAAAAAAACTATTACTGCTGAAATTCAGTAAGTCGATATAAACGTGAACGTATAATGGCAAACGATACAGTTAAGGGTACGATAGAAAAATATTTATAATTAATTTTTTAAAGTGTAAAAATCAAAAGATGGTTTGATGTTTTCTAACCAATTTTACTATATATGTTAGAAATAAACTAATATTTTCTTAGTTTAGTGAAATGGGTATAATACAATTTTTAATCTTTAATAAAGCTGATGTAGCTTGTGTTACAGTAGCGGCTTTCACGAAATTCGATTTCAGTGTAATTTTTCAATGCTAATTTGATTCCCATTGATGAGATTAAATAAAACGTATCTTAAAACGAGGGAGAAATAGTATTATCGGGAACTTATCAAAATACGATATCAATTCAAAGTTTGCAAACTGCAATCGAGAAAATATATTAAAATATATGTAAAGCCCAAGATATAGGTTGTGTTCAGATATCATCGATAGTTTGTATAAAATAAAATTGATAAAATGCGCTTCTTTCCCATAAAAACCTTTCTAATTCCCCAAAATATAATCTTTTGCAATCTCCATCAAAACTACCCAACTTTCTACATCCAGTGATAGTTTTATCACTAACAGAGCGTCAACAAAAGGTTTGCAAAACTTAAATTGTACATGAAACGGTCGCCTCATCTATCCTCTATAAGCACAGGCACACACAGAAACAAATACATACACACACATACACACCAACAGCTTGCTCGGACTTCCACTAAAGACGTTATTTCGCGGAGCGGGCGGTGTGGACGAGAAGAGGAGCAGAGTAACAGCAGCAGCAGCGGCGTGTCGCTATCTGCACTCGTGTACTTAATTCCCGCCGGCGGCTCTCTCCAGAGCACACAATCTATGTCGATTTTATGCAAAATCTACGTTTAGATTAGGATAACCAATTTGTCGGCAAACACACACATACACATACACATACACACACTCACAGGCACACAGCTTCTCCGCGTGTGCCGGTCGAGCTCCTCTGTTTACTTTGGGCACCGGCTGGATGTCCTACACGTCCGCCGCCAATGAAGCTCAACGTTTTCATTACCCACACGTACATTCACAGAGACACACCGAGAGAGAGAGAGAGAGAGAGAGAGAGAGAGAGAGAGAGAGAGAGAGAGAGAAAGGGAGAAGGGGAACCTTTACGGCATTAACGGGAGGATGCGTGGGCGGTAGTGCGCCGACGTTATGTAACGCGACGTCAGCGCTGCGAGAGAGATATAACCCAAACAACCAGGGAATCCTGCACAAATATTTTATTGTATACGTAAGTGACGAGAGCGAGCGAGCGCCCAAGCGTACGTCTCTCTCTCTCTCTCTCTCTCTCTCTCTATGTATAGATTTTGCCGAGTGCCGAGAGGTGTGCGTATTGCACGACTTGCCTATCGTTAGCTTCACGGATATACGGCGCCCTGGATGCCTACTCTGCAGTTGCTCTTTGAATTTCGATGTTTTCCTTCCTCTTGTTTAATCATGATTAGACAATGATGAGGATATATGTATACGCTGATGGAACATTGGCTTGAATCGAGTAAGTAGATTTTTTCAAGTCGTGCTCAACATGGGTTTGCTCAAGGCAACTAAACACTGCACGATACTTGAATTATAGGATAATTTCTTCATTGTGGATTTGACACCCGTGATTTTAATCGTGAATTCTGTAAAATGGGCTTTAATGAGTACCATATGAAACATGAAGAATCTTTTTGATTGTTTCAAATAACTTTATATGCGAAAAATACGTACTGTTATATTTTCAATTCGCAGTTTGCTAAAGAGTAATTTTGGAATGCTTTACTTTATATATGAATGGATAGACTACTAAAATGAACTATAGCTATAATGCGAAAAGAGTGCAATAAAAATACCAGGGTAGTAGCATGCAGGGGTATGATTATTGACTAAATATTTTATCTTCTGAGGGGAACTTATCAGATCTATTTTATAGGATATGCGATTGAATTATATGAAAAAAATTTAATTAAAAATAAATTAAACACTTTATTATCAGAAAAAAATTGATAAAGTCACACACGAAATTTCTTTCTTCCGTGGAATAAATACATGGAAGTAGAATTTGGTAAATACTATAATATACTCGTTTTACATAGAATTTATGTTAACGTTTCTAGTTTGCAAAGGAATAATCTTTTTTAAATTCAATGTTTTTATTCTTTAAATGAAAAGTTTTCATAAATGTATAAGTACTTATTCTACAATCTCTTTTTTTTGAAAGAGGAATCCGACATTGACCCCCATTAATATCGTAAAGGGCAAACCTATGAAACTTGTACCATCTTTTAGTGAATAAAATGATTCGTACTTTAATAAAAAAGACCTCTTGATGATAACGTTTTAAAAATGATCGAGACGATTTTATCCTATGATTAATACATGGAAGTAGTAACAAACAAATACAGTACAACACTGATTTAAAAATTATTTAATTTCAACTTTCCCGTCGAGTAAGGGTCTCAATTTGTTTTAAATCAACTAGATCAGACGGATGCTTCGCAAAAGTTTATTGTAAAATTTACAAAAGCAAATACCAAATAAATGAAAGCTTATTTGCCAGTTTTTTTCACAAAGGGCTCGATATCATTTATAAAACATTTTTAAAACATTTTCAAAACAATGAGACCATTCACAAACCACAGCGAAGAATACAAACGAGTTCCAAACCTTTTTTTACCAACGAATTTCGGCAATGCGCATAGAAAAGCAAATCATTAATCGACGTGACAGACAAGTCGTTAAAAATGAAACTAACGATGTCCATTGATGTATCGTTTCCCTAGCAGTAGCGGTGGCAGCAGCCCACCCATTCAACCCACGTCGACCAGCTCAACGACAACTCGCTGATTCCGCGTTTGGCTTTCGCTCGACACACTCGTGTGTGTCTGACCGTGAGAAAAATGCTAATGGAACTTTCGTGTACGGATCCGGATCGCCGCTAATTTGGTTGCACGAGTGTTTTCCACGATTAGCGACGAAATACTGTGCAATACTACCCAGACCCTATATAATATAATGACGCGTTACCAAATTAAAAAAAATATTCACAAATCAAAGGGTCAGATAGATTTTTTGCTTATGTTATTCTAAACCATGTAATATTCTAATTTTACCAAAAGTTCACTATACACCTAGTTTAATAAATATTGTAAAAAAATGGTACTGACATTATAAAAATTAACTTGGTGTATTGACCTTGATTTTTAGTTATGCCGGTTATATTTATCATCAAATTAACGGCAACGTTCGTAAAGAATAAAATAAAACCATTTGGTTAAAAAGAAAAAAAAAAAAAAAACTAGTCTAAGCAATTATGGTTAAGAGGAAAAAAAAACAAAGCGGCTACGTGTGCGCTTACCTGGTTGATAAGAATAAATGTCCGCGGCACGCGGCCACACGATCGTCGCCGTGCGCTCCACGCTGTCTGCTTGATTCCGCGTGCTTGCGGATCCCGCCACGAGCAATCCCACGATGCTAGCTGAGTGTAGAAAACTCCAATGATTAAGTCTTGAGAAAAGCGAGTCGAAAGCACCCTTCACACTTTTATTTACTTCCGATGATTCAATATATATATATAAGAGATAATAAAATAAAGAACAACCAACTTCGTTCACACGTTTAAATCGGCACAAGCCTACTTCCTCGCCGCTCAACACTTTATACGTCGACAGCTCCAAAATTGTACATCCAGCTACGTATCTATATGCTTGTATATCCGGTTTTATATACGAGAGCGTGTCTCTGATGATCTTGAGGATCGAAGCTCCGAGCCTCTTGAAACAGCCAAAGAAGCCTTGAAACTTTGGCGCCCAACCGCCGGTCAAAGAAGCGGCGGTACCAGCTGTTGCCGGAACTATACCACGCTATTAGTCCCGCGCACAATAACACATATACTCGTAGAAGGAGCAGCAGTAGTAAGCCCTGCGAGGGTGGGGGTGGGGGGAGGAACTTTTGCGAAAAAACCGCCGAAAACACGTAATGGAACGAAAATAAAAACTTTCAACACACACACGGTTCACTACTCTCTAAGGTACGAACACGAGACTATATCCTGCGTTACATGTGTGATGCGGACGAACAAAGAAAACACAAAAGCCCGGACTAGGAAATAGAAGGGCACATTTGACGGGAGGACTGTAGAGGATGCTGAAAGCGCTCTCGTCAGCATAAGCCGGTGACGCGAGGCAGATAAGGACGACGGGGGTAGCGGCTACAGCGACAGCAGCAACGACGACAACAACGCCAGCGTGACTTTCGCATATCTTCGGGTCCAGATGGTGGTGGGGAGTGCAGGCAGCTGGGTTCAATGCGACATCATCGTCGGCGTAGGCTTGTAGGGCGGCGTTATCACGAGCTCATGCTGATACCGACTCCAGACCTCGCGCGCGCGCACGCAGCTTTTCTCTGCTACCGTGGCACTCTGCACGGAGGCGCACGTAGAGTGCCTTATCGCTGATCGACACGCCGGGATCGGAGCACTCGGTGTGTCGTTTCCTCGTGGCCGCTGATGGCTCTCGCTCTCCCTCTCTACGCTGCAGTTGCCACAGCTGCTGCTGCTGCTGCTCAAGGTCAATAGCTCGGGCCGATTTGCACGCGCACCCCTGCTGCTGTACTCGTGGCCGCCACGCGGCTTCGCGACTCCTCCAACCCTTGCGGACTTGCACTCGCACTCGTCAATGAGATGAGGTAGAGCCCGGCTTCGTGCGACACGCTGCTTACACCCAACTCTCGCTGATCCTTGCGGCGATGATCGTCGAAAACGCCGACTCCGCAACTTCGTCGCACTTTCCCTCTATAACTATCTCTCAGGGGTTGTATCAGGGGGTAGGATGCGTTGGTGGCACACTGCTACACGCGTCGAGTAGATCCGACTCCTCCGCCGAAACGGAAGATTCGCGTACACAGCGTTGGCGAAAACTATGAACAGGGGGGCTTTGGATATTTATTGTTGTACACGAATCGCGTTAAGGCGGATATGAACACTAACTCTCGCTGCGTACATAAGAGGTAGAGGACACAGAGGACTGCACAGACAGAGAGAGTGAGAGCAACGCGCGTCGGCTCGTTAACGTGCACACTGCGGGGTCGCTCTCCGCACACTGAGGGCTACGAGAGTGGCGAGCAAGCGGCGGCGGCGGCGGCGGCGGCGGTGGCGGCGACGACGACGACGACGTCGGGAGCTGACGTCACGAGTCCACCACGCGGAGAGGAGGTCTCGCGAGGTGCCGAGTCACTGCGCCGGCGCCGATGCTGCTGCTGGCGCTGCTGCCCCGCGCGGTACATGCTACTACCTCCCTGTGTATAGTCGACCAGATTCTCCCCCTCTTTCTCTCGACCTCCCCTGCTACTTCCACCCTCCTTCCCTCCTCATCCTCTCTAGACTAAGGTATATATCCGCCGGTTCTCTCTCACTCCCACTGCCTCTCTGTGTGTACCCCCGGAGTGGCGTGGATCGCAGCAAAATCGTTTCTTCCACGCGAGGCGAGAGCCAAGCAGGCAAAGGTTAATCCTTCCTTTCTTTCTTTCTTTCTTTCCTTCTTTCTTTCTCGCCGACTCGCGCTTCTTTTCCCCTCTCTATCGCTCTATCTCTCTCTCTCTCTCTCTCTCTCTCTCTCTCTGCCGCTCTTAGTCGCTATTTTTTTCTAGTTAGCAGAGTCCGCTTGCGCCGCCTAGCTATCACATGCACCTCCAGAGATGCGCGCCAGAGAGAATTTATCAGCTTCAGGTACGTCCGTATGTCTGGGAAATATTAGTGAGAGAGTAAAGTTAACATTCTTAGAGGAGAACCTTTGGGCTAGTGGTGCTCGGCACATTACGAATAAGAGAAATATCATGTTGTTGGTTTCTTCTAAATATTGCGTTAATGGAAGTAAATTTATGTGTGCTTAAAAATACCTATGAATAATCAATTTAATGCTGTTCGGTATAACGCAGTAAATTTTTTTATTGATTATCATGCGTTTATCCTCATTTAATCGTTAAATTATTTATTCGATTTGGGATTCCAATACGACTTCGCAAATTTACGAAGTTATTCAAGCAGTCGAAGTGAACATACCTAGAGAGAGCTGAATATTCATATTAATTAATTTTTGGGGTCGAAAGTTCCTGACTTATAATAAAATTTAAATATCTATTTTAGTTGAAATCATGCTTAAACACAGATTTCCGAAAATCATATACAATCTCTGAATTAAAAAAAGAATATAGATACACCATTTATCGATCAACTATAAGATGATACTGAAACAAGAAACCAGCTGATACAGACAATTTTTTACGTATGTTATTTTATAAATCACCAATATTTGATAAGCATTTTAACCGTGATTAAATGACTTTGGACATGTATTATTTCGATATAGTCAAGTATTAGGATATTTTCTGAAATATACTATAAAATATTCTGTAGAATTAGTTTTGCCTTTGTGTGAATTGATAACAATATTCATCGCTGCGGGTTTTGATAACTCAAGTGCTACGATATTGATCTTTCTTCGGTAGATAATGATAGCCATAAAACTATGCTCGTTATAAATTTTTGAATATTTTTTTGCTTTTATCTCATATATTTTCATTAAGAGATTGAATTATCGATTCAATATTATATTCTAAAGTTATTACGCGTACAATAATTTTTGCATAAATATATCAACTCTAACAAATTGTAAGTGACGTTGTGCTCGTCGATTACTGTCTCAATATACAGCTAACATAGTAACAAAAAATACATCCACAATTATTATATGAAGCTACAGCTGAGTAAGATAATCTTTGCTCAATTAGCTAAAACAAACTGAAATTAACATTAGTCACAAGCCGAATCGCACAAGCAAGAACTAAAGGGTTTCAAATGTTGTACATAGGAGGAACACGAGAGCAATCCCTCTTCGAATCAGCATACGTATCCTCCGTGCTCATTACCTTTTTGCATTTGCACTTCGGGTATCTCTGGGGAGTGACGGAGACGATGAAGAGAAATAGAGAGGAGGAGAAAGAGCAGTCGTTGGTATAAGCGTCGGTCGACGGTCGGAGCGTTTCGCGACAGTAGTCCCCCAGTGCAACGCCAACGATGGTCGAGAAAGAGAAAAAGGGAGAGGCAGAAAGGGAAAGAGAGACAGAGAGAGAGAGAGAGAGAGAGAGAGAGAAATCCTAAAACCTCCCCGGACCGTTGTTACCGTGAAAAAGTTCAGAGCGGAGAGCAGCAGCAGCCCGAGCAAGTTTCGTCTCAACTTCGGGCTAACTTTCGTCTCCCGCTGAAGGAAAAGGAGACAGAAAGGGAGGGATAGAAGAGAGAGAAAGAGGCTAGCTTGGTAAAAGAAGAATGCAGAGAAAGGAAAGCGAAAAAAGGGGGGGAAATGTAGAGACTGCGGGGAAGAGGGCAGCAGAAAATCGACGAATCGGCAAAATCAGACGAGTTATCCTTCGTCCGCGAGAAATGGCCGATAAGACACTTCTCTCTCTCTCTCTCTCTCGCACCTTTGTCCATTCGAACTTCTCCTTGATGAGTTCGGCACTGCTCTCCCTACTGCGCCTGTCCGATCTTCCTCTCTTTACTCCCTTCCTCATCACTCGACATTCGAAAAAGAAGCTCGCGCGTCTCCTTTTCATCCCTCGTAAAAGGATCGGACCAGCGAAGTTAGAGAAATACGGGTCACCTTTCAATTACTTGCCTTTTAATAAAGTGAGTCGTAACCATCCATTTTCAATTGGTAATTCTCTTTTTTTTACTCTGATTACATGCACGATCGAAACTTACAAACTGAACAGCATGAAGGGTTGCATCGAAGGAGCTCTTGTGTAGTTTCAATTTTGATAAGTGTTGTCATAGATTGAACGTACGTACAAAGATAAAATTCTCGTTTATATTACCGGTACCGGTTTGATTTTTGGATATTAAAGAGCATCAGCACTGATGTTTGATTTTTGAAATTATAATCAGAAATTATTAGCTACTACAGTTGTACTACAATTTACCATTAGAATGAGTAATTTTTTAATCAATGATCTCAGCATCGGAAAGTTAATGAACAACTACAAATATTTTCTGGTTATACAAATAAATAAAATAATTAATGGTACGTGTAGTTGTTTAAAATAAAGGAAACGTAAATATTCCTTTTGTTAAATATTTATCAATGCAAGAAATACATCAAAATGCTTTATGATCTGAAGTTCTATAAATATGTCTGTTCCTCTGAACTAATAAATAATTGCCATGCACAGGTGTCCAGAAATATTATTGCTACAAAGTTAAAATTACCTTGCTTCAAGAGCCAGTCGTACATTGTACATCCATGTTCTCATTAAGCCGTCAAATCTGGAATATTTGATACCCTCGCTGAACCTTCAAACAAAACTCAGACTAAGGCAGAATCTGGTAGAGGATGCACAAAAGGACAGAAACACAAAAGAAGCAGTTCAAGAGTCCATGAAATTTTGATGGTACAACCTCTTTGCGTAAACTGCTTTCCATACATTCCGATGAATTTCATACAAAATGAAATGAGAGTGGAAAAGAGACAGGGAAAGAGAGAGAAGCAGAAAGAGATACATGGTCGAACATTACTATTTTGGAAATTACCAAAGATTGCGAAGAGTGACACGATCAAAGGCCAGCCGATGGATCGTCAGGCAGCTGAAAGTTTATAGCCGGGGGTGATTTTGGTGTTATACGTTGGTGCAATTGGGGACTTCACGGGACTACACATTGAAAGTATAGGCGAATTGTCTTTAAGCGGGTGTCAATCAGAATGTAGGTTGATGTCGATGAGAGCAGCATAGTCCAACCAAGAGAGAGAGAGAGAGAGAGAGAGAAGGATGAGAAAGGAAAGAGAAAAAGAAAGAACGCGCCGGCCGTCAATCTCACTCCATCCACGTCTCTCTCTCTCTCTCTCTCTCTCCCTCTCCCTCTCTCCCTCTCCCTCTCTCCCTCTCGCTCACTCGTTAGTATAACCCTCGCTGCTGCTGTGCCTTCTCTCTCTGGTCGGCGACGGCGTCAGTACCGTTGGTTGGACCGTGTGCCGGTGAGGCAGGGGGAGGGAAGAGGTGGATGGAAATCAATAGCCCTGAATAATGAACCCCAAGGCAACACCCTCTCTCTGGTTCTCCATCTCTCCCTTTCTCTGTCTCTGTCCTTCTTTCTCACGGCCTAGAGCAATTCTCGCTCTCTCTCCCTATCGCTTTCTCTGCTTCTTTTTCCAACCAGCCTCTGTCGCTTTCAAGTCAGACAGAATAAAGGAATATCTTCTCTATCTCGCTCTTTCTTAATCCATTTCCATTTTACCACTGCTGCAACTAGGGACTCTAGGATTTCCTTTTTCTTACGTTCCATCCCCTCAGATGCCAGGGCCACTTAGGTCTCGAAATTCTTCGAAGTGAATAGGTCTCTGGTGTTATGTGTAGACTTTGTCCACGAGGTGGAGATTGAGAGAATCCTTTTCCTATAACTATCGGAGACACACACTACTTATACCTAATTCGTACAACTGATTAACAGAGGAGAAGGAAGAGTCCGAGATCTATGCACTCTCTGTGGATACCCATGTTGATTTAGCATTTCGTGCAGTATGAGACTGTTTAATACACACTTAAGCATTGTTGATTGACTAATATTGTATTTTTAATCTTATTTAATGATTGAGAGATATGTTAGTTTCCTAAATAGTACAAAGTGGATATTATAAAGATTTGTACAGTCACCTTTAAAATAATTCTATTTTTTATTTCCTTTGAATTAGAAACCATTGCGCATTAGAAAATATACCTACATACTGTTTTGTTAATCAAAAAAATCTAAGTGTTTTCCAAACTACCGATTCTAATAATTATAACCTACAGTTTACTACATTTTATAGCAAAAAATTGAAAACCCGAAATAGGATATTTAATAAAGTTTTAAAAAGTTCAAACAACTCATATATTTTTAGCAATAATCTGCAAAATATTTTCAGTGAATGCATTTATGTATTACTTAGAAACTTCAAATGGAAGTAGATAACTTTATTTCGGGTGGCTAAACGAAACCGTCAACTATGCATTAGCGATAAAATTAGGCACGCGCCACTAAAAAAAGAAAGCTCAAAAGTCCACCCAAAATTTTGGACAATAACAAAAGCTATCCACGCACCCCACATCTATCAGCAAACAATAAAGGATTCATCTGAACCCGACGTCATCGAGCATTGGATTTGCATTAAAAATAATAGTCGTCGAGGGTGGCGAATCGCTCCTCGAGTTCGACCAAAGTAGGTCTCGCGATTAGCGTAATTGGCCCGCGGCATAAACGAGTCGCGAGTTCGCGGTTTTCCCAAATTGGCACTTCCTGACGTCTTCAGCTGACGTCGTCGTCGTCGTCGTCGTTGTCGTCGTCGTCGCGTCAGCCTGGTAGACTGTGTAGCCGCGGCTTGATACAACGAATAAATAGAGCCGTCAATTTACATAGTCGTTAACGCGCTCGTGCGACTACCGCCTGGCAAGCTCTTATCAGCCTTCGAGAAGACCCCTGACCTCCTCGCTCTCTCTCTCTCTCTCTCTCTCTCTCTCTTTCTCTCTCTATTGCCCGCTGGTTTTAGGTTATTCCTCCCTTTACTCCTCACACCTGTATATACGTTCGGAATTATCTCGTATAACGAAACGATGAATCGATTGCTTTCGTATAGCACGGTCAGCAGGTTCAGCCACTGGTTAGATTGCTTTACATAGGGTTTTTGCAATAAACCAGAAATAATCAGTGATTCATCATTTTTTAAAGGTTTGAGGATTGATTTTTGAAATATAAAATATTCAATTTTATTTGATATATTAAGCTTTGTCTTGGTGGTAGATACTTGGCAGATGGTTTTCTTTGTACCCCTGACGCCATCTCTCGGAGATGAGTTGTACTGTAAAAGTAGTCTTGCCTGTGAGTGGATGCTCGATAAGTACAGCAAGCTCGACTGTTTCGCATCGATTGTAAATAACTCGATGTAAGGAACATAAAAACTGGATTGATAATCTAATGAACTGATGTGCTATTAATTTAAAAAGGTTCAGAATTAATAACAATTCATCATTTATTCAAATACCATTTTGTACAAACCTCTGAAGAATTATCAAGAAAATCGTAACGAAGATTTTTAATTACAATATTCAAATTAACATTTTACTTTCTGTTGGAATCTAGTATAAAATAATAAATACTGAAAATCTATGCATAAAAGTAATATCATCTTAGGTCGATTTCTAAAACTGCACGACACTGGAATAAAAGTTGGGTAGAACAGAGGCCCAGTGCCAAATCGAAATTCTGATACATTTCAATTCACAATCTGATAGTCGAGAAAAAAGTCTATATTGCAAGTACCATTCATCAGGTTCCAAACATATCATTTCAAATAAAGTTCCAAATAAAATGTAATAAGGTATGTACAAGTAAATTCAAGAAAATCAATAATTACAAACAATTTTCTAATTCTGTTCGAAACTAGTTCTGAATGAGCATTTCTTAAATTACAGGTACTATAAGTATCGACACGGAAAATAAAAGGTCAAATCTTCAGATTTAAATACTAACATAAACTTAAGTAAACTATTTTATTCAAATTAAATTCAAATACAAAATCAATAAATAATTGGCTCGTAAAACAACTGTGATTTGTTTATAAATCCTTATCTATTTATGATCCTCTCAAGTATATGCTAATCATTCCATTTATAAAAAGATAATCCGTTACACGTATCCTTTAAGGACATGCGATATTCCTATTTTACCGACATTACAGTATTTTGATTTCAGTAAAAAATACTCATATTAATGAAAAATATAGACATCTTTGCACTTCCTTGAATCACAATCTACCATTTTGCAAACTTTAGCAGAATATCATGACTAATGGAAAAGCCATTTCCAAAAAAATTGTATGTCGAACACCTTGTAGAAATGTCATTTTCAGTAATCTTTAAATATACGGCTCAAACTTTGCGAATTGGTAGATTATGATCCAAGAAAAAACAATGATGTCTTTATTTTGCATTAATATAATATTTTTATTACTAGAATCAAAATGCTGCAATGTCGGTAAATATTGATTATAACATCTCCTTACACGCTAAATAATTTAGAGTGAAAATCCACTCTATAGTTGTATTTAATTTTTTAGAGTGAAAAGTAACTCTTATAGAGAGAAAAAGTCTATCTAATTATTAGAGTGAACAATATCACTTTAGTATTAGAGTGTTTTATAATAAGCTTAAAATTTACTCAAAATGCACTCTAATAGTAGAGTGCGTATAGGTACGAAAAATACACGTGTGATAATAAGTGGCCGTGAAAGTTCTTCTAACCTCAAAATATAGTTTTAAAAAGGCTGTCTATCATCAGATAACGATAAGTCAATTTTCCTTTAAGAAATCTAAAAACATCATCCGGTTCGCTCTAGCTTGAACAGATCCCGAAATAAGTGCGTAAAACGAATTCTAACCTCAAAAAATGTGATTCTTAACAAGTTGATTCATACAGATCGAAAAATCCATTCTCCATAGGAATGCTAAAAAATTTGGTATTTTTTGATAAGGCAGTTCTTGAGATATAAGCGAAAAAAGAATTCTAACCTCAAAATATTCAATTATGAAAGTATGTTTATTAACGGAAGACCAATTTTATTCGTTACTCCTACCACATTTTTTGTTGAACATCTGAATTGGTTGAGTCAACTTATTTTAATTGGTTGCACTTACGAATTTATTAGTTAGTACAACAAGTACAAAGCCAACAAAGTCATGTTCGTAAATCCAATGAACTATATTTTGCGTGTTAATAATAAATTTACAATGTGAATTTGAAAAGCTATTATACGCATTGGAAACAGGGGCATCGGCAAAACGAAGTTATATATAAATATATATACTTATTGCTTTAATATTCATCGGGAATGTTAAAATTTTATAATATTACAATATGCGGGAACCAGAATTGCTAAAAATATTTAAACATATTAAAAATAATGTATCGTTACATAGGAAACCTGTGTAAATAAATTGTTACATATGTTTCACTTTTAAATAGGGTACAAGCAACTCTTACATAGAGCGATTTTTTACTGATAAAATAACTCTAGTTTTAGAGTGAAAAAATAACTTTAAATAGAGTTAATTATTTTCACTTAAGCTAAGAGTGGATATTTACTCTAAATGAGTGGTTTTCCACTCTAAGAGATTTAGCGTGTAAGCTATCAATTAAAAAATATAAAGCATTTAACCTCTTCTGATGTGCACCTATTGTCTGAAATCATTATGTGCAATATATACGTTACTTATATGTATAAGCGTTATCTGAATTATATTTTTCTAAAACTTACAGAATAAATCTATCTATTTCTAATGGCATTTTTTTTAACTATAAAAATAATATATGCAAATATAAAAACATTTCATTTAAACCGACATTCAAGCACATACGCAAAGTAAGAAAAAATGTAAAAAAAGGTAAATAATTCTATTCAAATGACCTCAACGAAAATCTTTTTATCCACTAACATCTTATTAGAAAATAGTATTTTAAAATTTTTCAGAACATTATTATTTTTCAAATAATGTAATTGTTTTTGTAGAATTGACGAGATAAAATTAATATTCTTTGTTAGCATATCGAAAATTAATGCAA
>UELU01144755.1:32751-45112 GCA_900490025.1 Megastigmus dorsalis
TTTTTTTCTTCTAATTCTTTATACGCTTTTCGGAACCACTCTAAGTCTAACCTCATAGTTTCATGTTCTGCTTTTTCGAAGACTGATTCATTGTTAGCTGATCCATCATGATCCATATTCTCGTAAAGATCCTCTTTTGATTTCTGTTGTAATGTTAACTGTTGTTCCAGTTGAGTAATATTATCTTCACTCTCTTGCAATTTCTCTTCCAATTTCTGTATTTTTGTATTGTTTATTTGATTAATTCTTATTATTTCATCTTTACAATTCTTTTTTATTTGTGCTACAATACTTTTCATTACATTTGATAACACGTGGTCGCTTTCAATTGAGGTTAGGTTTAGTTCGTCATGATTTTTGCACACCGCAAGTGTTTCACTGATCGCTATTCCACTATTACGCCTCGTAAAATCGTTTAGATGGTAAACGTCCTCACATATGATACAAATTATTGACTCAAACTTTGTATCACTATGACACTTGTAGAATTTTTCTTTGATCCGATCCGGAGGTTTCTTCCCCGTCGGCGCCATCTTGGCACATCTATCAAAAGTATATCAAAAAATATATCAAAAGTATAGATAATAAGCTTTCATTTGCATTTTTGAACCAGTTAATAGCACTTTTAATTCAATAGTTATGAGCGATCGAAATTTAAGTTTTTTGGGCCTTAATTTTAGCGTTTATTTCAGTAGAAAAAGCATCCAAAATTAACTCGATGTTCGATCTTCATAACTATTGAACGAAAAGTGCTAATAACTTATTTAAAAATGCAAATCAAAGTGAAATTATCTATACTTTTAATATTTTTATTGTTGTATTCTCTACGATATATATTGGCCTTGCAATAAAGGTTTTAAGACAACCATGATTTCTCATGTATTTTGATAAAATGGGCATTAATTCGGGACCCAGGGCCCATTTGACTAAATTTCGATACACATATCTCACATTTTCGATCAAAGGATGTCTGTAAAGTTTCATCAAAATCGGTTTCCCGGACTACTACGGTTCCACTTGTAAGTACTTCGGATTGAGTCAATACATTCAAAACGATCATTTTAATAATTCTGAGAAAATAAAATCATTTACATGCCATATTTTAATACTACTATTACAACTATAAAATAAGGGACAAAATCTAACATGTATCAACTCGAAAACTACAAGTATCATGAATTCTTTTTATTTTTGTTTTTACTTTCATTCTAATGTTCTATCCTGGTACTATAAAGCCAAACATCGTTTAACCTATTAGCACCGAAGCGGACAAAACGTGACACGCGAATTCAGCAACTCAAGTCTTTCATCGATATTAGTAATAAGCTTGATTTTGTAAAAATGTGTAAACGTTATGATTTTCTAATCATTTTATATTTTGAATCCCCTCGGAAGGGTGTACAGGGGTAAAATTAGAGTGAAAATGATTAAAATCGGCATTTTTGTAAAGAAAAAGTGATTTAAGCAGTAAATGTGTTTTTTATAGGTAAAAGTGCGTGATTGTTACGATTTTCTGACTATTATTTACTAGCAGCCCCTTCCAGAAGGTGTACTAGAATAATACAGGAATTAAAAATAAAAACTTTTGGAAATTTTGGTTTCTATCTAAAATTCGTGTACCGTGGGTTTTCAGGGTTGCCATTTCTATATTTGATGTGATTTTTAGCCAAAAAATTGTAACATTAATGCTTTTTATCTGCAAACCCATGTTTACTACTAAAATCAACATTTGTCTGCTTTTATCTGCTTTGGCGCTGAGGGGATGATTTACTTATATATTACAACACATATCCAAACTTCCTTAAGGAGGTTCTAAACCGAATAGAAATAACGGTAAAGAAACGATGAAATTTTGTACACAGTTTAACATAAAAAGCATCCACACCAAGTCTTAGAAGGCTAGGGTACCTCGAAGCAGAGAAATAAATGTTTTCATTTTTCACCCTTTATTATGGACTCTTATGAAAAAATGCATTTTCGGCGTATTCAATCACGTATTACAAAATAATTGACGATAAGATGGGATCGTAATGTTTTAATATGACATAATAATATGTTAGGATCATGTATTGATTAAAAAATACTTTGAGTGTACCTAGAATATGAACAATAAAATGAAAAATAAGAAAGAGTACCACCCAGGTTGATGTATTATTTTCTAAATTACCTCGAAAATATTTTTGTTCGAATATTATTATTTCAAACTTTCTGAAAATCTACTTTAGCATCTATAAATGAATAAAACTAAACGTGAAATGTTTCAATTTTCGAAAATGCATAACTGACATTTCTCAAAATTTGATTTTAAATTTTTGAAACCCTGCTAACGGTACTTCGAAGTCATTTAAATAATACTACATGTTTGTACATAGATTCAAGAAAATTGATAAATTTTTTCGCACATTTTTATCAACAATTTTTTGAGTAATATCAATTTTAAGCTGTATGTAACTCTCTCTCTCTCTCTCTCTCTCTCTCTCTCTCTCTCTCTCTCTTTCGCGTTTTGACTAGCGTAGTGACTATAGTACCTTCTTAAGTTGCAATGGAGACCTAGGATATATCCAAGGATGAAAAGGTGACGAGACTCGGAGGTTAAAGAAGAAAAGAAAAAACACTTAGTATCTTCGGTCTTGAGGAATCAAAATTTAATTACACAAAGACAAGTCGGAGAGCATCCAAGCGTGAAGAACATAGAGGGAGATAGAGGGAGAGAGAGGAACAGAGGAAAGAAGCCTTACCGCGGAGAGACCATTCTCTCGATCTCTCTCTCTCCTCTCTCTCCTCTCTCTCCTCTCTCTCTCTTTCTATCTATTTTCTCTCTTTCTCCTTCTCTTTCTCTCTCATTAAAATTGGAGAGCTGTTTCGAAAGTACGAGTTCATCATGTCGCTTGCACGTTGCATGCTAGCTCTTCACATTGCTCTCCATCCCCGGTGCTTCGCTTATACCATCCGCGATACTTCTGAAGTCACGCGGTCTCTTCTGTTTTTCTCTCTATAATATCTCTCCCTCACGATTTTACAACGCGTTTCCCTTGCCCTTTTTGCATATATCGACGTTTTATGCGTTTTGCAGGGAAAACTTTTACCACGCAATCCAATGCTACTATTCAGCAGTTGAAGAAAACTTTTCTCCAGAAGTGTACAGGTAAATAGGACATGAATTTGAATACGGTAGCCTTTATTATAAGCTACTAAGCTATTTATTATAAGAGACAGGAAAAATTATTCGTTGTCAACTGTTTTAATCAGCATTCAAACGTTGTAGAGTAGAGAATTTGAAAGAATGATTCCAAACACGTATTTGATCACAATCATATTATAAAACTTTGTAATTAATTGTATTAGAGATTAATGAAAACTTTATAGGTATACTTAAAATTAAGATATGGAAAATTTGAATGGTAATAAATTCACACGAAACAGAATTGAATAGTAATTTCAAACTCTATTCCACTATGTGAGCTTATAAATTTGCTACATATTGCAATCTTTTAAAAAATCAGTCTTCTAAAGTTTTTCCTATCACAACTGAAAGTCATTGGCTGAAAGAGGTTGTATGTATCGACCAAATGTTTGGTTGTAAGAGCGAAATGGCGAATATTGAATAATTTGGTTCCGATTTCTCAACTAATGTGTAAGTAGAGGATTTTCTAATAAAACTTATTGTTAGATACGTGTTTGTTGATGAAACGTCTGACACAAAGACAAGTCAAATTGTATAGGTAATTGAAAACTCTTTTAAACGCATATTGTAAAGTTTTTAAATATTAAACTTGCAATACGAAAAAAAATTAAAAAACTAAAAATAAAAAAGGAATTTTTTTAAATGAAACAAAAGAAGCGATTCCTCCCTGAGGAAGCACAACTTGACTAAGAAGCCTTTTCTACGAGTTTCCAACATATGCTCTCTGTGCTAAAAATTGAGATTTTGAGATTATATTTCTCAATTTTTTTATCGGTAACTAGGTCTGATTTTGAGCATACTAATAGATTCAGTGTTAACATATAACATATCACAAAATTAAGTGTTTCTACTTTTGAACGCTTTGCACTGTAACGACTTTCACAAAACACTCAAAACATTATTCTAAACTTCAAACGAAATGATATGTAGAAGAAACTGTTCTAGAACCATAATCAATCCAAATCTGGAAAGGTGAACTTTTAAAATATATAAATAATTAAACTTCAAATAATTTGCGATCCTGAAGATTTTTCTGTGTAAAGATTGGATCACCTATAGTATAGCTGGTATTACCAAAGTTTATATTAAAATATATTATTAAAAAAAATATTTTGGTGCCTACTTTCTAAGTATACGAAAATTTAAACCATTTATTTCGATTTAAAATCTGTCTACGCAAATTCTCGTTTAAGTAGTTTAAAGCTTAGAATACCTCAACATAACATTAAAATACCTAACATAACAATGCAGTTCAACTGTAAATCGAATGTAATTGCTTATTTAAATATGATGCATTGAATATACTAATATAGTAACAATTATTGAATAATTTTATCCAATAAATCTTAGTAAATTTTAACGGGATTTTCACATTATTAATGAATTTGCAGACATGGATAAATACAACTTCACAACAAGTAGCATCGTAATGCAATACTGCATATAAATAATTTATTATCATCAAGTGAATCTACAAGTAAAGTTATTTTGATGAAAGTTTTACTAAAGTGCTGCTTCGCTGTTCTGTAAAATTACAGTTTCGAATCTCGCGCTCGCAGCGTTCGGACGCGTGAGGAAAAAACAATCGATTTCAAAAAGGCGTCGCGCGATTTTATATATATATATATATATATAGGTACATAACAAATAGCTCCCTCACTGTCTCACCCAGCCATTTCTTCGAATACACATATATACACATAGCCAGTACTCGTCTCGCGCTGTGAATAGCCGAGCAGAAATTTATTGTTCTGTGGGCTTATACGGCGCGCAGCCTTATAACCCCTCCTCCTTTTACCCCTTTAACTCTCGCATTTGAGCGGACAGATATAGAGAGAGAGAGGGAAGGAGAGGGGGAGAGAGAGAGAGAGAGAGAGAGAGAGAGAGAGAGAGAGAGGACAAAAGAATAAATCCCGATTAATCTTTCGACGACGCCACACATCCCGTACACAGGCAACTCTACTCATCATTCTGAAAAATTCACGACGCCTATGCATGCCACTGATGCGAGAGATTGTTAAATATAATTGTTTCAATCTTTCTTTTCATTTGTTACCTTTTTATTCTAATATTATGCAAACAAAGATCGACGCACTGTGTGTCTAGTTCATCTAATTTTTAATACTTTTAATCATTTTAAACTTAAAAAGTATTTGACAATTTCTAAATTGATTCTCCAATCTTCATTAGGATAAAGAAATTATAAGATTTATGTAAATAAATAAAGAAGTGATTGAATTTAGTTAAAAAATCAAATCAAATACTGTTTATATAAATAAATACTATTATGTTATATATTATATTTTATCACTGATTGTAGGAACAGAATTTAGAATAACACGTTACTTAACAGAAGGACTGCAGAGAATAATGTAAAAATATGGTATCAAAGTTAAAAGTTTGTACCTTATACTGGTTGAATAAAAAATGAGGGTAATCGAACTAATTAAAAAGATATTTATTGCAGAAGAAAACGACACGTTGCTATTAGACAATATTGGAAATTTCTAATTTGTTCATACTATCTTTACCAAGTTTTATAAATTTATTGAATTGATTAATGGAGTAATTTATTCTTATACAATTATAAAAATATCTCTATTATATATTTGAACGATGTTGCTATCAATGTTTAATATTTTATTTATTCTTTTATGTATATATTTTTCTACAAAAGTGTTGGGATAGTCATTTAGTTGAAGATTATTCTTTACTAGATTAATTTGTTATGCTTGTGGGTCGTGTGAGTACAAATTAATGAATCTGCCAAAAGCGCTAGGCTTCCTGTACCAATTCATGATAAAAATATTTGAATTATATTTTATTAAAGGTAAATCTAAAAGATTTGAACAACCATTTTCTTTGATTCCTACTGTAAATTTTAGTGTGAACCTAATAGAAATTATTAAAAACTTGGAGTGTTATACCGATTTGATCTTTATATAAAACTCTTCTATACGTTTTATAAATAAGATTTGAATATGATAGAAGTCGCTGGAAACTTCTAACCTCTTTTCCCAGACTGCCAGTTAATAACACGGAGATTAGAATTACCCCGATAGAATGTAGTTTTTCAAATTAAGTGTATCGGTCGTGCCTAAAAACCACTGAAAACTAAGATCTTGTATAATTACACAATAAATTGAATTAAGACGTTTCTAAAACTTAATATAAGTAATATTTTACTTTTAATCCGATATACCTAAAACTGGTATTGAGTATTGGGGTATACAAATTATAATTTGATTCAAAATACGGGTGGTCGGATATACCCAGTAATCCGTATTATTCCGTTCTACCCTATCCTATAATATCTAAAATAAATATGGATTGGTGAATATCTTTAAATCTGTAGCCCATTCAGAAAAAACGCTGAGACACGGATTAATTTGACACAAAAAGTAATTTATTCCTGGGAGTTTCATAGAATTAATTGTATTTATAGGTTGAAGGAGTCTATAATATTTGAAACAAATGAACACGTTTGCTAATAGTTATTTAAATTTTATTAGCGACGTTTCGTATGCGTCTTGTAAACTATGCGTCCCTTCTTAAGCATAAAAACATTTTATAACCATTGAAGTTTAAGAAAAGTAGCATAGTTAACAAGACGCATCGCTAATAAAATTAAACAATTATTACCAATATTCTACAATAAACAATAAATTTTACACTATTAATTATAATTTTATTTAGTTAAAAACTCAAGGTTTATGTTGTTATAGTAAAGACTAATCTGATATATTTTATATTTTATCACTGATTATCGAAAAGAAATTCAATTTAAATATTATTATGATTTCTATTATAGTAAACAACAAAACATACAAAACTAGAAAATTCAATCGATTTGTGAGTATCCCAAATTGAGTAACTCACAAGCTAAAATTTTGGATTAATACAAACATCGTTTTTTCGGGAATGCATAAGCCTTGATTTGTCTCAATTATAAATCATTTTTTTTTTTAATAAATATATTTTAACACTGACAATGAAAAAGAGTTTTAGTAAAATAAATTTAATTATGTATAAATATTTACTTATTTTTGGATTAATGTTAAGTAAATAAGTATAGAAGTACGAAGCGAAAATCATTATACATATATTTATTATGGCCTTACTATCGCTATACTCATGCTACAATACAAAAATTACAAAAATGCTGTTGAATTACGCAAGCTCGCTAATTGCTCATAGCGAACCATGTCAGATTTAAAGTGCACATGCGTGCACTCAGCGAAGCGAGCAGCTAACTTGTTCCTTTATTCTCTCTTCTCCATTTTCGTATAATGCATACACCAAGTCGGCGTACGTATGCTTTAGTAAGAATATAATATATATGCTGGAAACGCGAAGAACCAAGCTAAGCCCATGTTAAAAAATTATGCATAGACTATATGTGAATTATGTTTAACCATCTATGTATAGTTTAAACCTAAAAATGGCCATGCATAGTCTATAAATAATCTATACATAGACTACGCATATGAGTGAGCACAAAAGCTAGAAAACGAAGGATGTCAGATAAGTATACAATAATTTGTTACTCTTGTAAGAAAATGGCTCCAGTTTGATTTCCATACCTTTTACCCCCTAACCTTGTAATTTCCTTTTAATAATTAATAAAATATATATTTACATGAATATTCATTAATATTAAATATTAAATAAAATACAAATTTTTTAATTCTCCAAAAAATAATATTTTCATATTTTATTTGAAAATGTAATTCAGTTTAAAGAGTATGTGATCCTTCGCGGGTCTGCATATTTTATATTTCAGATGCTGATTTTGCATGCAATGATTTGCGAATGCATGGAACATCCACAATGAACAAATGCTCTATCTGCTGTGTTTCGTCGGTACAACGTCCAACTTCCGACATCTCATGTGGCCCTCAAGCTGCTAGATGTTATCCTAAAACCTTCTCAAAGTAAATTCTCTAAGTTAAGTCTATTAAGCAAGGCTTAATTGAATACGGCGTGTATAAGACGTGCGCGAAGTACAGTCTACAATCTTTTTATAGCCTCGAATTAATTTACACGTTTTCTAGTTTTTGTGCTCGCTCATATGAATAGAAAATGTATAAATTGTGTGTAGATTATGTATAGATTATAGATGTCCATTTCTAGATGTAAACTGTACGTAAATGATTAAATATAATTTATATATAGACTAAATTTTTTAAATGCTTGAGATGCGTGCTTTTTGCGCGCCCCTAACCTTACCCCACAAATCTCATGCCAGTCGTCCAAGTTACCCTCTTTAGTTTCCTCTCTTTCTTTCCTCTCTTTTTCCCCTACCGAGCAAAGCGGGGCTGACCTGGGAAAGAGAGCAATCGGAATATGTGAAGACTACTGAATTGCTTATAAATATCTTAAAGTCATGAACAATCATTTAAATAATTTAACTACCTTTAACTCTGGAAAAATAAATTTGGAATTTTCAATGTTTTAAAGCTTTTAGTAAAGAAATAAAAATAAAAACTTATTTTTAAAATACACTGATGGCTCCATCTGGTTCGAATAAAGCTGTGTTAATTTGATCATACTTTATTGATTCTTTAAATAACAAGATACCAACCTTTGTGCATCCCGGTGTACTTATCCTTCAGGACGGTGAACTCGTAGATCTTGCCAAATTCTTCAAACATGGGCCTAAGTGCGCTCTCATCTAAATGTCTTGGTATTTGACCAACGAAGAGCTTCACTGAACTATCACTGCAACTGCTGGTCGAGGAAGGCGAACTTGGGATCGGAATCAGCATATTAATAACGTTGCGACATACGAAATACCGATTAATGTGTTTTAATTTCGATATAAAAAGATAATTTCAATTTCTATAAAGAACCTTCATACCAACAGTATTAAAAATAGACCGGTAAAGTATTTATTGACATAATTTAAAACAATATAGAACGAATAAAACACCGACTTCATTAAATTGATTCTCACTGCTTACAAAATGAGTATCTAATCCGACATCGCAAAACAAGACTCTATGTGTTTGCTGAATTGGTATCTACGTCTTCCGTTTCCAGTTTCCGCGCAAAAGTACTTAGCAACGACGACGTTGAATACAAAGACGCGTGGACGATCAGAGCGCGAACTATAGCTAAGAGACTATAGATAAACACCAGTTGCACCAATATATGAACCCGCGCAAGATAAAAAGAGATTTGCCTCCCTTATCTCTCCAGTGAAGGAAGAGATATCGAAGTCGACTGGCTGATGTGTTCACTCAATGGGCATCGCAAGTACGCCAGTAGTTCAAGATCTCCTGTCCTTGGAGATAGGAAGGAAATATGATGAGCAGATAAAGCTTCGAGACTTACTTCTGATGGACAGTTGTATGCCTAATGAGAGAGAGGAGCAATACACTGGCACATACATTAGCATACACACCTACCTATTCACATTGATACACTTGACTAACAACAAACCGATCACGATACTGCACGTTCACTGTCACAAGTTTCACAAAATGCACACTCTCAAGGAATATATAGAGAGTGGGGTGGATCCAAGTTGCTGGAATGGTTTCACTTTGGTGATGGGCTATTATCTGCTGTTGATGCTGCACAGATGATTAACGTCGTATTGCTAACTACACTGAGTTGAATCAGGAGGCTGAACTGAGAGGATTAGCAGAAGGAATGATCATTCGGCTGCAAAGATCTTGAATTTACTTGATAGCATCTATGTTTGAGAGGCTTGGCTAGAACTTAGCTGGATTGATTAGTGGAAACGAATGTGTTTCCATGAAAAATCAGATGTTCAAGTTGTTGGCAGTTTCCAAAGATGATACAAAGCTTATACTAATCACTGTATATTAGCTAATATAATATTCTGTGAGACATACATTGAAATGTGATGCTTAAAATAATGATGTCGACAATTTAAAAGTGTAATAATTTAAGAGATAAGGATAAATTTGCATCAATGTTTACATAGTATTAAATGTCAATCGTTGACTAACAAAAAATAAATATTACAATTAATATAGTAGTAACGTTTTTGAAAAAATTTTTACACTTTTGTTTAATAAGCTAATTAATATTTTTGTTTGATAGTTATTATGTTGTTCTGATCTTGCGCTGATCTAACAGTTGGTAAATCTAAAACTTACTCTAAACAAAACCTTAATTATCGAAGAGCACAAAATTTTTATGAAAATATCAATGATAATATAATCTTATAAAGATGTCACCAGGTCCATATGTGGCGTTTTATTTAACGTAATCTATCTACACAATATCAAAATAATCAAGTAAACACCGAAAGCTAAAACACGATTACAAGAACGGCACGATCACGAGGACGAGACGACGAGGACAACACGCTGCTGTACGAGACACGAGACAACACTGGTTGAACGCGCCCTTAGCTCACTCGTACTCTTCTCGTTCGCACACGCATACTTACACGCACATGCACTTACATGTTACATACACAGACATCGTCCACCGGGAAATTACGTACACACTTCGAGCCCCCGCGTCTTCCTTCTTCGACCCCTTCGGTATCAACGTCACCCCATATCTCCCTCTCTCGATGCGTACCAACGTGGGGTATGAAGGGGGTAAATGCACCCCCGTCGGGCTTGCTCATTCTATCTTTCTCTCTCGCTCACGCTCCAGCAAAACGTACTTGGGAATGTTATGAAAGGGGGCGGCGGTTCTTTAGAAATTAGTTTCGCAAAAAGATTTTATTTTTAACCCTTTGACTATTGCCCGCCACTTTTTTATGTCCTCGATGATGAAAAAAAATTGAGTTTTTGAATCGTGGTCACTTTCTTTTGCCAGTGAAATTTTTATTAAGACTATTAATGCCTTCTAATCACTATGATTCATGATTCAAGTCTTCTGAGTTTACATACATTTTGATGCTTTAAATTGATAGCATTAAATATGTTTAATAGAAAACTTTGCGATTGAAATCGTGAATGTTTCAACTGTAGTATACAGGCAAAATTAAACAAATATTATCAAAACAAGAAAATCTTGGAGTAATAGTTATATCAAATTGTGGATATAGCTATTCATTTTCTTAATTTCATAGTAACTTATTTAGATATATTCAATTGTTAAAAGACTATTTAGTACTCAAATTATAATCAATCTTAGATTTATTTTTTTTCTTTAAAAAAAATTTATTGACTATTCAAATTGAAAATTTCTAGACCTTAGAGTTTTTCATTAAGTGGAAGATATTATAACTATACACCAATAGAACGTTAAATACTTTGTACTGTGTTAGTTTTAGTATAATTATTATGTACACACTTTAGTAACGGTCGGGCAGAATTTACATTTGAGATTCTTTGTTACATTTATTAAAATTATTAATTTAAACTGCATAAAACAGTATGCAGAATTTGCTACTTCAGTATGTACAGTAAAAATTATTATTTATAAAATTTAACAAGCTATACTAAATTATACTACATACTTAATTTACAAATATCTATTCTATATGAACAAAATTTAAATAGACAGTATAGTAATTTATGGAATATCTTATCTAATATTATATTTAAGTGCCATTGTTCAGTGGTCAGTCAGCAAATGTTTAATCAAACTATGACGTCAGACTCTACTCAATATAAATGTACTATTGTATAGGTGGTTGGATGTATGTGTGTGTGTAAGTGGGTGCGCGTGTGTATGTGAGTTTATGCACCCGTACGTGTGTATATTGAGTGCGTGTGTATGTGTGCGCGTGCCAAAGAGTAGCTTCATTGCGGGCGGATGATAAAATAATTTGTTAAATCAAGAAGAAAGATATTGATTCGATGATATATTAAGTTAGTAGTTATGGACCCACTATGGCCCGTCATAACAAACTTGACCTTGACTGCGTAGAGTCTCAGTGCAAGTTGCTGACGAGGCATAGTGGATCCGATGCTCTCTCTATCACACACACACACACACATACCGTGGAGGATGACTCACAGCCCTCCAACGTATATGCAATGCATCTCTCTCTCTCTTTCGTACTTTTCTAAGTGATTTTTAGGTGGGTATACATTGCACCTCTCTCTCCTATCTTTGCAATTGATTTTTTTCTGCGGATATGCAATGAATGTCTCTCTCTCTCTCTCTCACTCTCTCTCATAGATTTTAAAGTCTGAATTTTATAATGTATTTTTTTCGGCGAATATGCAATGCAATCTC
>UELU01144755.1:45132-62446 GCA_900490025.1 Megastigmus dorsalis
TCTCTCTCTCTCTCTCTCTACTCTACGGCGCATGTGCAACGTTTCTCTCTCTCTTTCTCTCGTACTTTGTTTATTTTGTTAATAATTGCTGTTACTTACTTTTGTACTTGGCGATATACTTACGGTTCAATTGAACCATGCCGATAATATCGTTTGACTTTTTAATCCTAAACACAGATACACCTTGGACACACTCATCCAACACTGTCAAAAGAATAATGCCAAGGTTTGTGGTTATTTCTATTATAAAAAGTTCAGCAAAAAACAATATCGCCACGGTGATGAATAGTTTTATGCACTACACTGGTGACTTGTTCAACAATGACTTCAATCTTCGACACTTCACTCGAAACCGATTCCTTGTCGGTAAACCCGAACCCAACGATGTCGATGTCTCCCCTCGACTCGCGATTTTCGTCCCGACCGTGGTACTTCGTCCATAGCGCAAGGAGATTACACGACGACTGACAGCTCAAGAGCAAAGATATTGCAAAGATAGGAGAGAGAGGTGCAATGCATACCCACCTGAAAATCACTTAGAAAGATACGAAAGAGAGACAGAGAGATGCGATGCACAGACGGTGGATGGACTGTGAACCATCCTCCACGGTATGTGTGTGTGTGAGTGAGAGCATCGGATCCACTATGCCTCGTCAGCAACTTGCACTGAGACTCTACGCAGTCAAGGTCAAGTTTGTTATGACGGGTCATAGTGGGTCCATAACTACTTAAGTTATCGCAGAGACAATTTAATAAATTAATATAAATATTGTTGTAAAAATTAAATTTTTATTGCAATAAGTGAATATTTCATTGAATCAATGATTTTTTCTTCTTGATATAACAAATTATTTTATCATACGCCCTCAACAAAGCTGTCTTTGATTCAAAAAATTTTTTTCTGAGTGTGTGCGTAAAAACGTAATGCTCAAACCGTATGTGAAAAGTGACTTGATTTAGCTTACACACGTAATAGCTGATTTATTTTGAATATTTCAGGTAAGGTAGAAGTAAATAATGTGTTGAAGATTTGCGTATACAAGGTAGTATGCATGTAATACTCGAAAACCATTAAATTCATATAAAACTGCTAATTTTTACCAACTTGCAGGTTCAATATCTCAGCTCACAGGGCCTGTGGGGCAAAAACCCTGCATCTTGGGTTAGTTTTATGAAGAACTAAACCTGTGGAAATAGTTTTATTAAAATCTAGCTCCCACACAGCTCGGCCCCTCCTTGTCAGTACTCAACGGATTAAGAAATTATATTTATTTGTGTAGTGCATATAAAATGCTCATAAACATCATTGAAAATAAAAACAGAAATTCAAAATGACCAATCTTGTATAAAAACCGTAAAGATCTCAAACAAACTTCTATTGTTGTTGTCTTTGCATTGTCAAAAAAAGAAGCAGAAACATGTATAAATGTGGAAGAAGAGGAAAAAACGAACGAGAGAAAAGAGCATATCGCCCCAAGTCTCGCGTATTAAAACAGATCCAGTGCTATGCACCCTTTATTAGTCTTTCGTCGACCTCTGTTCGTTCGCCTCCTCTACTCATTTTGCATGCGGATCAGCCGCCTCGACTTGCTGATCTTTATTCCCCGACGCCCGTGAAAGATGTACTCTCCCTGTCGCGCTAGCAGACAGCAGGCATGAGAGAGAGAGAGAGAGAGAGAGAGAGAGAGAGGTAGGGAGGGAGAGAGAGAGAGAGAGAGAAGTAACGGCCGACGGGTAAATTAAACTGCGACCTTGAATCTGCTCTATGCGCCGAGGGTGCAGAGAATGCGATATTGCTGCTACGACTGCTGCTAAACACGAGGGTCGTGTAATAGAGACAGCGTGAATCATTGCCCGCTGCTTTTGCATACTGCTTCGGCCGATTTAATCGATTCACGATTACTGGTACGAGCTGCAATACGTGGAAGGTTATATATTTTTATAAAAAATGATAAAAATCCTTTTAGCTTTTTCTAGAAAATAGACGATGAAAAAGACAGGATTATTAAAAAAAAAAGTGTAAATTATAGGAAACATACTTCTGTTTTTCATTTATTGATTTATTTATTTATCAAATTTATTGATTTGAAGATTCTTGATCACAACTCATATACGTCAGATGCCTACTCTGGGAGGCGCAGCACTTTGAAAAGAGTGCGAGATCGGGACTGATACAAAGCTGTGGAGCCTAGTCGGATGAAAGGCTTAAGCAGAATGACTGAGTTTTTCACCTTCGCTCACATGAGGGCACGAAGTGAGTGAATGTAGCGATCCAGTCAGGGATCAGCCCAAGCGAATGGTCGGTGACAGCTGGGCCTTAACCTGGCAGCTGAGGGCCTCGCTGGATGAATCTAGCGGAGAGATAGTCCTGAGACAAAAAGCTGCTCCCCAAGTGGGCTGTGGTGGCACGGCTATTCAGTTGAGTACTGTATAAGCCACCTCATATGTATTACGTGGTGGTGCACACAATATTCTAGCAGCACTCATCTAACAGCAGGTGCATCATCCAGCTTATTAGGGTGTTTGTCTGCTCGCTCTTCTCAGTCTTCTCACTGCCGCTCTCCTTAACATCTTCACGGCTAATAAATAAATGTTTCACCATAAGAGGGCAGCATTTTGTCTGGTCAGACATCATGTGCTTTTTGTAGTCAAGTGCCGCGGAGCTATACAGCTGTAAAACGCAACAAGGGCCAGAGGTTGAACCACTCTGCATGTTTAAAATCAGTTGTCTCTAAGCGGTCTTGCCGCATTATTTATGTTTGCATAGACTGCTTTAATAAGAGCCTCACAGCAGCGGAATAAGCGCCGAATAAGTTGGATAGCGAGAGCGGGTGCATGAGAGAGAAAGAGAAAGACAGAAAGGAAGTGAGAGCGAGCGCCAAGATAGGCACGCACACACATGGGCCGCCTGTACGTGCTCCCATATCTCCGTGGTATTGTCGGCAATTCGCGTGAGGACACGGTATTTGAACCATTTCACAGTAGGCGTATGATTGATGCTACAATCGATCTTCAAGTTTTATCTTCACCAACTCAAGAAATATTTATTTACCGAAGTCATCATAATTAATGAATTCTTCAGCCGTTGTGACTGGTCGTCTGCTGACCCACAAACCTTACAATCTGATTTATACATAGATTGGCAGATGTCGGTCCTCGGTGCTTTGCTCTTTAGCCTCTATATCAATGACCTTAAAGACCTCTTTGATTGGGCAGTCAAGCACATACTATATGCCGATGATTTCCAGGTTTATCTGCAAACGGCTGCAGGTGAGCTTCTGGAGGGCATAGCTCGCCTATCTGATGCGCCACGATTGGTGTCGAGGTGAACTGAGCACTTGTCCCTTCTTCTCAATACTGGCAAGACTAAAGCAATTTTATTTGGTTCTAGAAAATATTAAAATTATTACTTATGTCTAGAAAATATGTTAATGATTTGGTTGAAATGGGATTACTAACGTGAAGGTAGAGCGCCTTTACCCTTTTTCGATACCGTCGTAAATGTCGTTGTTACACTGGACAGTAAATTAACATGGAAACCGCAGATTAATCAGGTTAGGAGAAAAGGAAATAAAATCCTATACAGCCTACAGTTTATTAGGCCATGCACCACCGAGACATTACATAGAAGACTGGTTGAAGCTCTATAGTCTTACCCCATCTTGACTATTGCGCTGTAGTATATCTTAATGCTTCCGACGAGCAGAGAATACGTTTGCAGAGATTGAACATCATGTGTGTGCGATTCATCTATGTTCACAAACGTGAACAACATGTCGTATTAATTTCATCAAACACCTATCCAAGTTGTAAGAAACTATCTTCAGTTTCTACTTACTTTGCCAGGAAGGTGATTAAAACCAGTCCAGTGTGATAATCACCTAACTGGCCAAGTGATTAGAAACTAAAGATAGTTTCATATAGCTTGGATAGTTGTGTGGTAAGATTAATACAACATGTTATTCACATTTGTGAATCTAAAAAAATTAATACTTCTAGGCTCTGAAGAGGGACGTAGTTTACAAAAAACGTCCGAAGCATTGGACATCTAATTGAAAAATGTATTTTATTCATTGGAGTTTATCCAAAGATTCTTTAGATTCCAAACCAAAATTATTAAGGTATATTAAAATTGTTTTAATATATTTTTGTTCTTTCAATTGATATTACTATTATAGTTACTTATGTGCTAAAAATATTATTTATGTCTTGCAATATTGCTTGTCTGATTGATTTTGAACAAAATACTTTTTTGTATTTTCAAATTGAAGGTTATAAAACTTATGATTGATTACAGATAAGGGTTCTTTACATTTATTTCCGCTGTGTGAACCGATCACAAATGTCATGTAAACATAAGACGTCATAATTACATAAAGTTAATAGTTGTTATACGCATCTTGGGTATGATTAAAATTAGCACCTATTGAAATCGAAATGTACAATTAACCTCCCGGTTGCCAATATTCAAGTAGACTCCAACTAAATTTCCACCTGAATTTCCACATCAAATTTCAGACGAATTTCATCAGAATTTCAGGTGTAATTTACCTGAATTTATACCTGTAAAAACTCCGAAAACGTCAGGTAAAATCTACCAGGAATCCGTCTAAAATCCACTCGGCTTCCCGATTTAAACAAAAAAATTCCATATTTAAAAGTATTCCTATTTTTATAAATTTAGAAATTTTAAATAAATATTTACTGTTTAAAAATAAAATAAAAATTTAGAATTTTATAAACATAGAAATCATTTGAAATGTGGAATTAAGGTAAAATTTACTTTTTTAAAATTTTTACAAGTAAAAATCCAGGTGAATATCAGGTGAATTACACCTGGATTCTGGTGAAATTCCTCTGAAATTTCAAGTGGAAGTTTAGGCGGATACTCAAGGGAATTGCATATTACATGCAATTTTATTGATATCGAAAAAATATGCGTATCACATCATTTTCCAAGAAGAACAGAAGAGATACACTCATACAGTTCGATTTAAGATAAATTCGGTCATTATCAATAGAGGGAATAGAACTAATTTGTAACACGTAGATATTCTATCTAATTGTTTAGAATACCTCCACTCTACCTAGCTGTTGCATTACGTGTTATTATACTAATACTTAGTGTCAAAAAGTACTTCGCGCACCACGTACACACCTTTATCGTTTATTAATAGTCTGGTGTTTATAACACGTTAATACATCGTGTTTAGGAAAGACCTAATAATGTTAAATATTTGTTTAGAATTATGTTAGAAGTTGTTTAAAAAAATGTTAAAATTTGTTTAAAATAATGGTTTGTAGTTTCTTAATTAAATTATTCATTTTGTTCGTTTAAAGTTGAGTTAGTTTTGAAGGCGATCGCAAATGTAACCGCGAGCGAATTCCATAGCACCTTATTATTGTAAAGATTTGCATTCCAATGAGAATTTCGATTACGATGCGCGATAAATAGCCGTAATAGAAGAGAATTATTATTAAATAAAATTGCGTATGTGAGGGTGAGTGCAAGGCGTTATATTCACATGTTAATGTACGGGTGTGAGTGCCGACGTCTGTAAGCGATATACATGTACATGCGTACACTTCGGATCGAGGGAAGTAGAACCGCCTGGAGGTAGGCGCGAATTTTTGAAAAGTAAAGTCGCGGCCACTGGCTCTTGAATGTGCCCGGGATCGAGGACAGACCCGGGCCTAGAAGCCCTGTTTTCGTGCTATAGGGAGGATCCGTCCCAAAGCCGAGCGATTCCGAGAAGGATGGAATCGACGTGCACAAGCCTTCCTTTGGGATAGTTTGTGACCGTGATGCTAACTAGGCTTGTCGCCGAACTGCGGTTAGTTTCACGGTTCTCCGGGAAAGATATAAAGGCGCGAAAGCGCGAGCCCGAGGCATTGCTGGATCTGGCCTTCGTCCAAGACGCATGTATACCTACCGCGCTAATATTAATTGTGTACATGCGATAATTAATTATAACTGATTTCTCTTGATATTAAATAATAAAAATAAAAGTAAATAAATTTATATTTTTCTTTAATTATAATTTGTGTATTGTGTACGTTCGTACTAAAACGCCCATCCGTGGCGGGGATCCCCACTACATCCGATACACATCGGTTTGAAATGGCAAACTAATTTCTATCTATTTCATCATGCCCATCTCAGGATCTGATCAGATAGTCTTATTTACGGCAGTCTGATAAGGAACTGACCCAGTTTCGCACAACACACCCTATTAGGATCCCGACCAGGACCCTGTCAGGTGGTAGGGCATGCCTTATTTAATTTCTAATCGGATCGGGATCGACCCTTGATGCATGAGAGTACAAAGCCAGTACCCAAATTAAGGGAGTATTAAAGTCAATTAAAATTTTTAATTTTCCGCCTTACATTTTACCGACTCAGAAGTAAATAATTCGTATTAATTAAAAAAAATTGAATTTTATGAATCCCGTATACCGGTGCACTTTGTCTATGAATTATCTATCATCTGGTAAAGTTTCAAGTAAATATTTAATGACGCCTTCAAAAATTCTTGTTTCGAAATGAGCGAATTTTTTAAAGTGTCATTAAAATATTCACTTGAAACTTTGCCAGATGATAGATAATTCATAGACGAAGTCTGTATTTGGTATTTGCATAATTTCAAGTATATATTTAGTAATTACTGATTATTTAGGATCCAATCGGTAAAACAGTTTAGTGGTAGCAGTAGGTCTTTGACACCCACTTAATGTGATGTGCCACACTGGCCTCGACTGGGCACCGATAAATTGTGCCGATATTGCAGAAATCTGCCATGCCCTCTCTAATAGAACCTTCCAGAGCCAAGATCTCCAAATCTACTCCCTGTTGAACTCTAAGATCGGTATCAAACTATGATAACTTATCCATTTAACCAGAGAAAAAGCTTCTCTCGACATGTCAAAGAGAGATAGATAGATATATAGATATACGTTTATTTGATAAATATTACAAAAAAAAATTTCAAATTTTATATTCTCTTCGCTTTTTACATTCGTACCTGATTAATAAAGTTTCAGAAAATTAGTACGCTCCGTTCAATAAGCCAATGCATTTTTTAGATAGTGCAATGTCGGTTTCGATTTGGCATGTACGCAAGAATTTGATTTCGCTGAGGATAAATCATGCAAAAATTCCTGTAAAAACAGTATTACTATATTTAGTGACTGAATGCTAGCACATTAATACTTCCAGTTTAAATCGCCGCCAATATTTACATGGTCGGTACTAAATAAGCTGAAATAATTATGTGTCTAGCGTTGGGAGCTAGTAAATTTAACTTTCGAAAAGTATAATTTCGAAAATGAATATGAAGGTATACCGGGGGAATACGCCAGTGTGGGTAAGACGCTACAATATATTTTCATCGTATTTAAACAGACGGAACTATAAGTTCGATTGGAACCTGTATTATTATTAGTTGATTACATTGACACTGTATTACCGAATTTCCACTCTTATTTTCAGTTCATTTTCGAAGCTAGTTGGAAACAGTGTACAGCTCGATCTAAGTTTTTCAGAGTAATATGCCAGTCAACAAATGGAGGTAAGATTTTATTGAGACTTTGTCCTATGTACCAAAATTAAAATTGGTTTGTTTATTTATTCAAACATATCTATTATCTGCAAATGATAAATATTTATTTTCGTTAATAATAATTTGAAATCATACTTTATTTTTCTTATTTTGTAGAAATTTAATTGATAACAAAGGTATGCTTTTTTAAATTGTTATTTACTGATAATTAAATGAAATTTATTCAGAGTGAATTACGTATTTTGTAGACATTTGTATACTGCATACAGTCAAAGAGTAAAAGTTATGTTTCTCAGATTTGTTTATTTTTTATTTCAACTTTTTCCTTAGGTGTGGAAACTTCCCCGGGTTTATCTTATGTTTTTTACGAATTATAATTTCTGCATAAAATAGTTTGAAATAGCATCTAGTTTACTATTATTTTCATAATTTTTTATTATATTATAAATTAACCTTATTACGAGTACACTGAGAAAGGATCTTTGATAGTAGCCTGACTATTGTTACTTTGTTCTATTTAGCGTTCAGGCCATTTATAACTCAGGTGTTATATCTACTATGTGCCTTTCATATATCACAAAGTTCTCGACATATACACAACAAATATTATTTAAATGAATATTATTCTCATGGAATCAATTTTAAATATAAAATTAGAATCATTCGTCACTACAAAATTGTCGTCCCAATTTTCCATATTGTCGTTCTGATTAGACATAAAGGAAATACATGAATATTTGTAAGATAGAATTATAAAAAGAATACTGAAAAATATAAAACATACACATTTCGTCTATAGAGTATAAATATTTCTACAGATTCTATTATACTTATTGCAAAATTATAAAAGACAATAAATTCCTGAAAGCATTCACATTCATCATTTAAATTCAACTTATAAAAATCTAGACATGTTGACAAATGAAACAAATGTATGGACGATCGAGAACGGTAAAGGGATACTAAAATTACGCGGGCGAAGCAGACTACATCATGCAGATCAATAACTCGTACACCAAAACATCATCTAAACACACGGGGCCGCGCGTTGTTTCGTCTACCAACGCATGGTGTACACACATATATAGCCCAGCGTCCCGCGGCATCGAGCGTTTCCGCACCTCCGCTCTTCACTTTCCATATTTCGAAAACTCTGAATCATTTATCCGTGCTCAGCCATGCATGCGCGCCGCCTCTATACTTCTCTCTCGCTCTGGCTCATTTTTTTATCGTTTCTCCCTCTTTTTCCCCACTTTCGCCAACCCCCAGGGACTAGCCTCATGCGCTGCTTCGCCGCAGGGGATGTAACACAGCGAAGCGCATACGTGCCTTGCATGTTTCGCTTACTGGCTTGTTGATGCTTCCACCGTTATTTTTGAATTCTTTCGGGGATGAATCTCGCTGCTTTTTTTCAGAGCTCTAGCCTTTTCTGTTTTACTCTGTATCTTTTTCCGCCGTTTTGTTGCATTTTTTAATGTAGATATTTTATTTTTTATGATTTATATACAGAATGAGATGTATGTTTACCAAGAACGTGTTTAAGTTGCAATTTTTAGATAGTGCTATTGTGCATGATTTGAAAGAGAGAAAATAAGACCGTGCTTATCCATTCTCAAATACTTGTTTAGATCTCACCATACATGATCAAAATCTATAAAGAAAATTATATCAGTTTTCTGAAAATAAAGGATGAATAAACATGCAGTGTACAGACCAGCTACTATTTAAGAGTATAAAAATATTATTTTTTCGCTTAAATGTTTGTAGTTGGATCCTGAACGTACCTTCTTAATCATCAGTTTGTTGAAATGCGACTCTTAATATTTCTTCTTCCATTTCAAATAATTTACTTTCATTTTGTATCTTGCCATCTTTTTCAAGACGCTAGAATCTCTCCACAAACGAAACTCGACTGTATAAACTTTGCAGCTCAGAACAAGGTGACTTGGAGTCTTTGCGTGAAGAGCTTCGGAACGACGACGGAGACGACGTAGCAATGTAATTAATAGGGAGCACAATAGCTGTCTCAACGTCGCTACTGCCCCGGCTGCTGTGGCAAGGTATACAGGCTTCGCGGTTAGCGGTAATGCGGCTCGACGGATGCATGCCGCATCTCCTTGCGGAGTCTGATGGCGCCGCGACGTTCGTATAAAATACTGTGTCACAATGGAGAGCTTCGCGCCCTGCATTGTGACGCTCTGCATACTACGAATTATTGAACGTAGAAAAGCTTATAACTCGTTGAGGAACACCTATAACTATATCAATGTTTTCTTGGTGGAAAAAAATTATTCTCAAGCAAAAGTATAGTAAATCAAATGAAAATTTGAATCTAAAAGGGACAGCTACTGATTTTGTGATAAAAGACAGTTGCTATGGTTTTGTATAAAAAAAAAGTTTGTCAATATCAAGCTTTTCGAATATTTGCCAAAAGTTTCTAGGTCTAAATTTGTCTAAAAAAAAAGAAGAAAAAGTACTGCCCTCTTCATCCAAACTAAGCGTAGCACAGCAAAGTAGACTAACTTTGAAATCTTGCGCACAAAGTACCAGCGACACCAACTTTCCGACTTTAGGAGGTAAGTGCGCGCACTTCATTATGACGACAACGTCTGTACACGGCGAGACAAAGCTCAGCAGCAAGAGAAGACGCAAATGCATCCCCAACGCCCAGGAAACACAAGCGAAAGTGTGCCTCGCCACTTCCTGAATACGCACCGACGACAAGCGAGTCTCTGGCATTAGCTTGTTTGCACGAGCAACAGATCCGCTGCGACGGCAGTCCGATGGAGTATCGCAACAGTTCACGAGATTCTCTGCTTTAAAATAAGTCAGCTGTCAACTTAAATCTTCTTGTAGTTAGAAAAATCTTTTCAAAGCTTAAATATAACAGAAAAAAGTTTCATAAATTTACAAGTTACAGTTTCATAAAAGAACTTATTTTCTCGAAAATTTCTGATATTATTCACAGCGCAAATTAACGGAATTTATCTCTTATTTTATGAAATGGTGTGTAATTAAAAAAAACTTCTTACGAACAGAAAAATATTAAAAGAATCTACATTCATTCTATGTTATTTTGATAGATGTGTAAGCAAACAAATATGGAAAGTCAATCATTTCTAGATTAATCAAGTTCTTTTAAGTTTTTATTAAGGTTCATTTCTTATAGATTTTAATCTTTTCCACGATCAAAGTAATGATAAATTTTTTACATTCACTCTAATCTTTACATTTCATTCAAAATTTATAGGCTACTTCTTTGCAATAGTTATATGTTATTTGTATGTAAGTATACGGTTAATTGCTGTGATATCAACACAAGACTGATGTTTCAAAGTTTTTTATTCTTGTTTAATGTAGTGCCGTCCCATATACTTTTGTTTTTGTTCATATATATTTTATATAAAAAAATGATTATTAATAAGTTTCTAATAACGGTGACTAAGTTCAGGAAAAGTAGAACACAAGAAATAGAGCCTTATGATGTACCAATTAGTGAAATGTATATGTGAATATATTGACGAATATTGATGAATTATGAAAATAAGACTATAAGAGAGTAATAAAAAAATCATCGAAACGTAGCGTTATCGCCATGAATATCAATAAAGAAAATTGACTCGTAATATAATCGTATTTTGAAATTTATTTAAGTTACTTGTTATTATTCTATTTTTTGTTAAATATACGACATGCTAAATATATGATGATTTATGTGTATATATACATCAAAAGTACTATTTATTATTATATGATAGTATAAAATAGTCTTCTAAAGAACGTTTCGTCTGAACTTATACCAATATCAAAAAAGTCAAAAGCAAATTTATTTACATTTACCAATTATTTTCACAACTGATGTCATCTCGATTAAGATAGACATACAAATCGACGACCTCTCTAGTTCTATTGCTTGATCACCTCACCTTTTCCGAAATTCTTCGGATATACCACTTATATTCTTTGTGCATCTTTTTCCCCAATAAACGAGGAAATTGATTTCCCCCTCATCGAGGCAGTTATCTGCCTCTTATTTAGAGGATCCAGTCAATTTTCAGATAAGGGAATTGTTAGAAATATATGATGCCCGATCTCTCCTATCCTTCCTCGCAACTACTTTCGGCTTCTTCCACCCTCTCCTCGCTCACCCCGAAAACTAGTTTGGCAATGCTCCAGCCCGGTACTCGATCAACTAACCTAATAACGTTTCGCCTTCCCTTCTCTCATTCTCTCTTAAGTTCATATGAATGTGTGTAGAAGTGCGCGGGTCGCGCATAAGGCAAAATTCATCGAGATTCGTGCGCAAAAGTGGCTTTCCAAACTAGGCCTCAGTTGAAAATGCACATGGTTTGGTGGCGTATCGGTATGGCATCGGTTTTAACCTTTAGACTGCCGGAAAGTCTATATATAGACGCACCCTCTGACATGAACTTTATATATAGTTGATACATGATACGAGACACTAATTTGGCCACTTTTAAAGGGCGGTTTGAAGGTTCAAATTCCGGCAGTCTAAAGGTTAATGCCGTCACTAATCGAAAACTTTCTACGTTGGCCAATAGTTAGAGTGATGCTTGAGTCTTGCACAGAAGCACTAGAAAGAAATCGGTTGACGGAAGCAGTTTCAAGTGTTTGTTGTTAGGTAACAGAGAATTTCATATTCAATGCCTAAGTATTATTAGTTAATATATTTTTTTTTTTATTTTTCCCAGCATTTCCCAGGATTAAATTTTATTCCAATGTTAATATTTTGATCAGCTCTAAAGAATAAAAAAAATTTATACGTTTATCTACGTTTACTTATTTTCTTATTTTTCGGCTGAGCGCGCTTCATTTATGGTCATTCTATCATCTCTTAAAGTTTCAACTGGTTATAAAAGAAACAAAAATAATTGTTTTGTATCCATATAACAAATATAACAAAACATAGTATATATGCAGATACGATAGATATGGCATGACTGTGCGCATTGCGTGCATATGTGTGTTCGCATTATTTTTACAAACCTAATTAATGCATGAGTTTCACAAGCCTAGTGGAGAATTTATACTATAGTACTGAAATTCTCCGATAGGTGGCTACATCTTGTCTTTTGCTATCGGGCACATAATTTAGATTCGTATAGCTTACCTATGGAAGCAACAGTTCATAGTTTAATTATCGCACATCTTTAATATTGTTATTAAATACGCATAAGAATATTTATGTTATCATGAGCGAAATTTATTCAGCAAAACAATGGAAGTGTTCAAATTTTTTTGAAATACACAAAAAAATTGTACATTAGACAACTACTAAATTGATGAAATTGGAAAATTTACACTCTAAACCTAAAAGTATAAAAAATGGAAGTAATATGGGTAAAAACTTTTGTTTCACACTTTATAGCGTATAAAAGACACATTTTAATCTTTAAAAAGATTAGTCGATAGGTTTTACACTTTAAAAGATTGATTTCATATATTCACACTTTACAAAAGATGAAAATGTAAGTTTTACACTTATCAGTATTCCGACAATTATGTGTGTGTGTGTGTATGTGTACGCGCGTGTGTGTGTGTGTGTGTGTGTGTGTGCGCGTGTGTATCCGTGCGTGAGTGTGTGTGTGCGTTCGTGCGCATGTGTGTGTGCGTGTCCAAGATACGAGCAATCAAAAAAAGGAAAGGGAATTAAAATTTATGAAATTATATTAATATCTTTTTTAATATCTTAATATATTTTTTCTATGTTCAATATCGTTTTAATGCACTCATCAGTTGTGCACTGCGGAATGTTTATTCTACAAACTTATAAAATTATAAAATCATCTAATTCCGCTATAGTCTAATCTGAATATTAAGTGCAATTTGCAGAATATTTCAAACACTGAATGAAAATATTTTATAATTCATCTATTATTGTAATGCTTGATTCAAAATAATTCCAACACTTGTTATTTTTAATGTATAAATCGTTATAAAAAATTAAATTAAATTTGAGCTATAAATAAAAAATGAACAAAAAATTGAAAGTTTTTTAAAGTTTAAGTTAGTTAAAGTTTGCCTTGTGGTTAACCAACAATGCAAACTTTAACATTGTATTTTTGTTCAGGAATCGTCAACAATCTGAATGGTTTGAAAAAATTTTAATTTCATGTTCAGACAATATTAGTATGCTTTAAAAATTTTTTAGGTTGCAATTGGTTTCTCGTATTCATCTCGAAATCGGTCATACCTATAGAGCAAATTGGGCAAAAATTTTGCGTTTCTAACAAGAAAAATGACTTTTTAATATAAATTGATACTTAGCTTCCTCAAATTTAATCATTTGTTCCAATTTGTATGCATGAGTGTGCATGAGTATGTATGTGGGCCAATGTGAGGAGGTTAAACTCCAATGATGTACTGGTCCTCTGGTGTGTGTGTGCGTGCGTGTACCTTATACAGACATTCTCTAAGATCGATGTATTCTCTACATAACTTAAAATTCATTTATTAAATATGAAAAATAAAATATACTTACTTAATACCCCCATAAGATGATCATTTTATCGAATAAATATTTACTATAATTAAGTGCACTTCATGTGGCAAAGTAAACTTTGAATCTAAAAATTTTTCATATTTATTGTGATCTTTTCTTGAGGTATCCAACTCTCTCATAAATTCAGTTATAGGTATATTAATTCCTGCAGTTCTTTTCTGTAAATAGTATTAAAAACTGTATACTATGAATGTAACAATTTTTTAGATCTTGTTACATTTGCTTACATTTTTTTTTCATTTTAAAATATTGATCTTAATACTGAAATACGCCATTGAAATATTGAAATTAATTGCAGATTACCTTTATTTCGCTTTTGCATTTGCAAAAACATTCCTTTCTTCGACATCTAAATTTTTATTACTATTGCCTTCTTCATTTCTGCTTTGAACAGCAGCTTTTTCATTACTTTGTTCTGCATTTTCATCAATTTCTTTATTTTTATTTCTTTCTTCATTTTCTTGACTTTCTTTATTTTCACTACTTTCTCCAATTTCCTCACTTTCTTTTGTTTCATCTTCAATCGTTTTCGTATTTTCATATTCGATATACCAGCTACAAGTCGGCCTTCCTCGCAACACTCGGCATCGCCAAGGCCTACGACAACGTCGAGTACACCGCGCTCATCAAAGTGCTCGAGGCAGCGACTCCCACCAGGTGCAATCAACTACCTCCGCAGCTGATACCATCACAGCACCACGACGCTAGCGAGCGACGAATGGGTGTTCCGAAGACAAAACGGATGCGTAGGAATTCTACGATTTTATATACAGGGCACCAAGGGATGCGTAAGGGAAATTGCTGACGGTACATCTATGGCGATCCAATGCGTAGGGAATTTACCATCTTCGTCCCACAGGAGCAAAACAATGCGTAAGTTTTTACTTATAGTAACCAATGCGTATATAAAAGCAATGCTTATGCATTTGTAATAGATAGGACCTGGCGATGTAATGCGTAGGCACTTTAACCTTTTTATCCGGATACACATTGGATGTGTAGGGATATTATCATCTTTCCTGACAGTGCGCAAAGGGATGCGTAAGCAAAGCGATGCATAGGGACTTCACCATCTTGGTCCCACAGGAGCAAAGCAATGCGCAGGAACTTCAGAATAGTACATTTCGATACAAGATCACTGCTTCGCTCACATGTATCGAACTTTTTTTTTTAACGGCGTGAGCGAAGCTCGTTGAAATTAGTTTTTTTACCACTGGGTGTATTGCTTCGCTCGGGCGACAAACTTCACACTCGTCGAGAAGAGCAGGTCTCGCGCTCTCTCCAGTTTTTGCGTGCGCGAAGTAAACCGATGTGCACATGCGCGTTTCTCGAGCACGCTACTTATGAGGAGCGTGCGCGAAGTATAATGATCTGCGCATGCGTATACTTCGCACACGCTTTTCAATAGAGTGCTCGAAGCATGAACTTCGCACACGCAGAACAAACATGAGAAGGCGAATTTCGCGCACGTCGTTAAAAAAAATATGTTCGCTCGGCCTGCCGACCACTCTGGAGTATGAAATCTGTATATATCAGTCAGTACAATTGACACAGCAAGTAGCACAAAATAATGGAACTCGAAGACCCTGCTACCCTAAGTAGGACGGAGCCATACAGACAGGAAAATCACCACAGCATCAGCCGAGAAAGCCACTCGGCGCCGTCATATCAGCGGTGAGATTGAGTCTAGTAAGAAGGCCATAGTGCCGGTAATACATCTATGACGTTCGATTTGAACTCGGTCCACAGGACCATTTAATCCCGGGGACGCCTGGGCGGCTACATCGGAAGGTCGTTAAACGATTAAACCTACACTACTATGGATAACAGAGACAATAATAGTCTCCCCTCGGATCCAGTCGGTCCAGAAGCCTTTCACGGGGTGGCTGGAGCCAGAAGTGCTCAAAACTCGAGGGGCATCCGAAGTCTTGTAGATAGCGATAGACAAATCAAGATCTCGGTGCCATTCATCGAACTAACGTCATGTCCGGAATGTAACAGGGTTGGAAGAAATTTCACGTTCATAAGACCAACCGAGCTCAGGAAACATATTGAGGAGCAGCATGTGGCAGTGACAGCAGAATGGGAATGTACACCATGTAAAAGAACTTTCAAGAAGTTACAAGGCTGGAGCTGTCACTACCCAAAATGCAAGCCGATTGAGCCAGAACGGAGATTGGTAAGATCATCGCCAGCGTTAAGAACGGTACAGCTCCAAGCCCTGACAAGGTGAAGAAAATTTATATTCGAGGAAGAGATGTCTGTGTCATACTCTCGAAGCTGTTCAATTCTCTCCGGCTGGCAGAGCATTATCCTGTGGCAAGGAGAGAAAATTGAACAACTCTTATCCCGAAAGCTGGAAAGAATACCGCTGACATCAGGAACTGGCGGCCCATAACCATCACTTCTTTGGTCAGCAGGATCTTCTCCAGTATGCTAGATCACCGGCTCAGAGCAAGTGTTCAGTAGTTCGAACGACAAAAGGGATTCACAGAGGAAAGTGGCTGTTTCGAGAATATACAAATTCTTGAGGCGGCCATATCGAACGCGAAAAAAGCGGTGTCCTGGCTATCTTGGACGTCTGCGGGACGTTCGACACCGTTCCTCACTCTGTGATTAAGGGCTGCTTAGAGAGAAAAGGAATACCACCGTCTGTAGCCAATTACATCTCATAAATATATGAAGGCTGCTTTACTGCCATAAAGACTCGTAATGGAGAGGTTAAGATCGAATTGAAGAGAGGGGTCAAACAAGGAGATCCGCTATCACCGCTTATATCCCACATAGCACGAAACGTTGGAGAAACGTTTCTAGAACGTTTCTTTGGAAACTTAGCAACGATTCTCTGAAAGTGGAAGAAACGTTTCAGAAACGTTTTAGAAACCTTGAAATGTCCGCTTTTGGTGTCTCAGGAAACGTTTTAGAAACGTTTGTAAAATGTTTCTTGTACATATATGAATTATAAAGTTTCTTTGGCAACGTTGCAGAAACGTTTCAGAAACGGTTCACGTGAAACCTTGAAATAAATGTGCTTAAATTATTTTTAAAAGGATCATGGTGCGAATTTTAGGTGTTACTATCCGGATGATACGACCCATGGGCATCGAGCCCTAAACTTTAAAATTTATTCGTCGATTTTAAAGATTTTCTTTTCAAGGTTTTACGTGAACCGTTTCTGAAACGTTTCTGCAACGTGACCAAAGGAACTTTATAATTCACATAAGTATAAGAA
>UELU01144756.1:3655-16842 GCA_900490025.1 Megastigmus dorsalis
TCCTTACATATAGTACCTAATTTTTCATTCGAGTTACTATATGATAAAGAAATAATCAGTATAATATTATGGAAATTATAAGTATACATGATTTGTTCGGTGGACTTATGCGGAGGTTCTTACGTCTGCCAAAGCCTGCATTATACACTGCGTAATATTTACAGGTGGAAAGGGTACTAGTGCACGGGTGTACATCACTGTGAAGACACGGCCCACGGGATATAATGAATGGATTCGTTGAACGAGACACGGTGCACGAGAAACGAGAAACGAGACACACAGTGTATACAAAAAAATGTCAAAAATGTGAAAAAAATTATTTACGTTTCTGATGGAGCAAAGCAACACTTCAAAAATAGATTTCAGATTATAAATGTAGTTCATCATAAAGAAGATTTCAATATTGAAGCTGAATGGCATTATTTTACAACAGCACATGGTAAGAGTGCGTACGATGGTCTTGGTGCAACTTTTAAAAGAGAAGCTTTCAGAGCAAGTCTTACTGCAAAGCCAAATGAATCCATACTAACACCTGAAGTATTACATAATTGGGCTAAAAAGCATTTTAAAAAGATCAATGTGTTTTACTATGATAAGAGGTACTACGAAAAAATAAAAATAAAATTAAACAAAAGATTCGAAGAAGCACACGCTGTATCTGAAATTTCTAAGCATCATAGTTTTATAATTGACGACCGTAAAAATATTTATATAAGAAAGCATTCAAAGGAAAGAAATGCAGTAAAATTATCAATGTACGAAGAAAACGTAAAGTAGTTAAATATAAAAACTGCAAAAAGTGTTAACCGGCCCTTTCTAGGGCTACTTGATGTGCAAGACCGTTCGCGCAACCTCCTCGTGGTGTATGTTGGGTAATACTAATACCGACGGCACATTAACAAAAAACTCATAAATAACTCTTTCAGATATTTTTAGCAGTAATACGTAATATGTGTTAGTCCAGATCGTAATCGTCTGAAACTTGAAAAGGTAAAAGCTATTTATTTCATATTGATGTTATGAATTCTAAAATAAGTAATTATTTTAACGGCCTTAAATAATTGATTTCAATTAGCCATCTTAAGATTTTGTGAAACTAAATTCGTAATTAGTGACCCCGAAAACCCTTATTTTGATACCCAACACGTGCTGCAATCACGTAAAACAATTTAATGTGCGAAAATTCTCATTTTAGCCGCCATATTGGATTGGCCATTTTGAAATTTTGTAACACTAATGGGAAATTCGTGATCAGTAACCCCGAAAACCTTTATTTTGATACCCAAAACGTGCTACAATACCGTAAAACAATTTAATGTGCGAGAATTATCATTTTAGCGGCTATCTTGGATTCACCATCTTAAATTTTTCTTAATTTGATACATTTTTTGTAATCAGCGACCTTGGAAACATATAATAAGCCCATAGCATCAGTAAAAATGATGTTTTCCTGAAGGTTATATTCAGATTAAGCGAAATAAATTTAGCAGTTACTAACATTTCACAACTTACACAGGTCCGCCATTTTGAAAAATCAAAAATCACCAGACGGCATAAGAAACTAGACGAGATAACGAAAATTTTATGCCGATTAACGTTTATTTATCTTAAAAATTGAAGTGCGCAGGGGGGGTGGCTGATTTGACAGAGAATGCCCCATATATATATGACATATATATGTATCGAAACAGTTTTTTGAGATTATCTTAAAAATTTGCCCCGGTACCCTTATTTTTTTTGACGATTTCGGATTCAGCGGGAAAAAATACATAAGAAAAAGTTAATCTCCATCCCAGAACCACATACTTTTTTTTTGTGGGCCTGTGTAATCGAAATAATAACGATCGAGGTAATCCCCGGGATAATTATCGGAGTAATAATAATAACAATAATAGGAATAATAACGAATATAGGAACCAACAATATGAGCGTCTTTTAAACTCGCAGGATGCTCGGCACCCAGCACCTGCAGGGCCGAGCAATCAATAAAGCAAAATCCCGGAAAGATAAAATCTCGTCGGCAAGCGACAATAACATTCGCACGAGCCGTACGTAGGCCTCCAATAGTAGATTTAGTTAACAAATAAAGTTAACCCCCAGTTAAAAAACGAGACAAGCCGATTTTACGCCGATACAGGGGCCGATCTTTCGATCATTAAATCTCATTGTGTAAATGTACATGTACCAATTATTAATAACCATTTAGTGGCTATAAGCGGAGTGACTCCAGGGGAATGCCTCACCCTGGGAAGTGTTGATTTAGAACTAAGCGGATTATGGTGTCAAGTCCATATAGTACCCGATGATTTCCCCATCGACACTGATGAACTTTTGGGCTGGGACTAGTTTCTCAAATATAGCGGGCAGGTAAACGCTGCTCGAAAATGCGTAGAGTTTGGAGATCTAAAGGTGCCCTTTGTTCAAAACGAACGATTTTGTATTCCCCCTCGTACGAGACAAGTTATATATGCGCGCGTCAAGAATATAGACGAAAAGGTAGGTTTTGTCCCGCTCCAGTGCTTAGGACCGGACATTTTATTCGGTAATTTTGTAGCCGAAAGTAGACAGGGTAAAGCGTACGCCGTTTATTATAATATAAGCGAGAAAGGGGTGGAAATGGATCCACCCGAAATTACTTTGGAACCCTGCGAAACTATGCGCGAGACATGCGACGTTCTCGACGCAAATAACGACGATATTGATGACGAAATGAACCTTGAGCGCGCAAGTATTTTACAGATCTTTTCCGAGAATAAGGAAGACAGAGTGGAGAAAATATTAAAAGAATTAGATCAGGGGCGATCAAGCTATTAAACGAGGAAGAACTAGAGCACGTAAAGGGATTAGTCAAGGAATGCCCGGATGTTTTTGGATTACCAGGCGAAATGTTAAAAGCCACACATTTAGTTACGCACAAAATAATAACTACAACGGATGTTCCAGTACGAGCAAAACGATTCCGACATCCTCCCGCTATTAAGGAAGAAATGGAGCGGCAAATTAAAAAGAATCTTGAAGCAGGAGTAATTAGGCCATCGGATAGCCCATATACATCTATGATGTGGGTAGTACCCAAGAAAGGCACAAATAAGGAAGAAAAGAGATGGCGAATGGTCACAGATTTTCGACAATTAAACGAAATCACTATAGGGAATAGGTATCCGCTACCGTTAACAACAGACATAATAGACTCAGTGGCTTCAGCAGTATATATAACAATAATCGATTTAAAAACTGGTTTTTATCAAATATCGATGGATCCCGAGTCAGCACGTAAAACCGCTTTTCCAGGGCCATTTGGTCACTATGAGTATATCAGAATGGGAATGGGTTTGCGAGATACTCCAGCTACTTTTCAAGCCCTTATGGATTTAGTATTAGTAGGACTACAGGGCAACGAGTTATACGTTTACCTAGACGACATCGTAGTATTCGCAGCAACATTGGAGGAACATGGAAAGAAATTTCGACGCCTCATGAAACGGCTCAACGTCGCAAATCTTCCAATCGAGCCTAACAAATGCCAATTTCTTCAAAGAGAGGCAAGTTTCTTAGGCCACATAGCAGGAGGAGGAAAAATCAGGCCAGATCCGAAAAAGATCGAAGCCGTCCGAAATTTTCCAGTACCAACGAACAAAAAGAAGATAAAATCATTCCTCGGTCTCGCAGGATATTACAGGGGATTCGTGAAGAATTTCGCGGAAATAGCTATGCCAATATCAAGTCTTCTACGACGCACCAGCGACTTCATATGGGGCGAAGAGCAGCAGAAATCCTTCGACGACTTACGGGATATTCTATGTAAGGAACCAGTATTGGCTGCTTTTAACCTAACTCAACCATTTATAGTGACGACGGACCCCAGCGATTATGCAATTGGAGCAATATTGGGACAAGGAAAAATAGGTGAAGATCACCCTTGTTCGTACGCATCACGATGTCTGAGAGGACCCGAATTGCGATACTCAACATATGATCGAGAGTTACTAGCAATCGTTCTCGCCAAGGATCAATTCCGCCCATTTTTGTACGGAAGAAAATTCACTGTCGTAACGGATCATGAGCCACTGAATCATTTCTGCAACAGCAAAAAACCCGATTTAAGATTCAATCGCTTAAAAGCTCAATTGCAAGGTTATGAATTTGATATAATATATAAACCCGGACCTCGCAACGTGAACGCCGACGCTCTTTCACGCAATCCAGTATTGTACGACGGAGAAGAGGATCTAGAACGACCTAAAGCTGAACTATATGAACTAGCAGATAAACAGAAAAGGGAAGATAATTATAACGAGGATGATCCGCCTGCGAAAATACGATATTTCCTACGATCAAAGAAACGAAATCGGGAAAATCCAGGAATAACAGCAGCAGGTACAAAAGGAAGACTTACATCAAGCACAGAAAATTCAGGAAATTCTAGAGATAGGAAAAAACCTAGAGAATCAGATCCGTCAGAAGAAAGCGAAATCACGAGTTCTTCAAGCGAGGAAGAAAAATGGTCGACTCGAGCGAAGCAAAAACGAAAATACATCAAACGCACCGATAAGCGAACTGAGGTACGATTCCCCATATGCGAAGCAATTTCAGGAGACAACAGCCATGATAAATCACCTATACTAAGCCAAACTAAGGCAGAAGAAAAATTACCATATATGCGCAAGTACAAAAATATTTGCGGTGATATTCAAGCGACCAGTACACCACGAAGCGATATCGAAGAAATCCCTGGTCGAATACTCACGGCTCCTACTCGCAATCAAACACTAAGGAGAAAAGCGGAGGCATCGAGAGAATGCATCACACATTAAATGAGTATTTAAAATTTTATCTGGATTCATGCACGCAGTGGGATACATTGTTGCCGTTGGCACAACACTCATGCAATGCAACCGTCCACGAAGGATTCGGTTACACGCCACATGAAGTAGCATTTACTCACGTACGACGAATATTTAGCAGATGTCTGCACCTCCATATCACAGTTACGCATCCTAGCAGCAATGAATTTAACGCAATCCAAATACAGATCAAAATCTTATTATGACAAAAAACAGAATGTCCAGCATTTCAGAGAAGGGCAAATGGTCTATCTACTGAAGAAACCAAGGCACGGAAAAACGGAACGCGAATACGTAGGACCGTGCGAGATATTGGAAATCGATTATGACAAACATAATGTCAAAATCCAGAAAGGTAAACACTCGCGCGTAGAGACTACATTATTAGAAATATGTTAATAATAGAGATATATATATATATATATATATATATACATATACCCCTAAATAAACAAAAAAAATATATATTAATTACAGTTTGGACAGTAATGGAACGCAATTAATACAAACAAAATTAAAAGTAATAAACTAGCGACTATTTCACTCCCTGTGATCTATAACCTCGCGGAAGGATCTTCGTCTGAAGGAAAAGATGGAGAAGCCTCAAACAGTACACCCTGCCGAGCAAGCAGCTCACCCTCCACGATTCCATTGAGTAAAATTATGAAGTTAGATACCTCCTCATCCGTTGGCCCTCCAGCACCAAACGTAATGGAGAAAGTACTCTCCACGACACCTGCTTCATCCGCAATGTTGACCCCGCATCCTCGTCACTCGCGGAGGACACCTCACACTCTATAGTGATCTCGATAGAATTACCATAGTCTCCCTCGACAGACATTAGCGATAATGCCCTCCTCGAATAAGTGATATCGAACATGGGACCGGACGGCGAGGCCGCTTGATTATCGGTGGACCCATCACCGAACTCCGCAGAATCAGTAACTGCGAGGGCATCGATAACCTCCAGCACCGCATCCAAGCACGCGGCCACTTGAGGGTTATCCCTCGCACTGACAGTCAAGGCCCTCACTAAGGCCGCGACTTGAACCAATTGTCCGCCCATTAGCAGTTGCTGGAGGACGACAGAAAGCGAATCCATCACGAAGTTAATTGAACTGTAATGAAAAAAAAATGTCAGATGTAAATAAATGACAAAAGAAATGTGTGTCAAATAAGAAATTCTTTATAGCCATCGTATAAAATAAATAGATCGAATAAATGACCGAATAACAAAAAAAAATAGAAAGAAGAAAAAAAGACAATAAGTAAAACACACCGATACTTGTCGATAAAAACTTACCTTATTTCACTAGAATTAGCAAAAGCCTTTGCGCCTCGTTAATACGTACTACAGTACCTGCGTGATTTAACGAGTGAACTGCACCGGCCCACGGCAATCGGCCGGCGGAAATCTCGGCAAGACGAGTCGCGCTTATCACACGGTGTGCCTGAAGCATGCAAAAGTGGTCTGAAAATGGATCCAAAATCAGCTAACGCAGAAAGTTTCTATATTGTTTGTAGATAGAAAAAATAGCAAATTGAAAATCCTAAGTGATTGGTTTCGCAAGTTATGGACGTTTTTGTACTTATGCTATGCGCATTCGTGAAGTGGAAAGTGGAGCATTTAGGTACACGCGTACAATCCGTTTTTTAACTCCAAGTTGACCAAATTGAGCATACATTTATTGTTTATTGTTAATAACACTATTTTTTTGAAAATTTATTGATGTGTACATAAATTATTAAGTTGACTTAATGAATAATGAAAAATTTAAAGGTTTCGTTTTTACGACTTATCTCAAAATACTTCAGCTAATTTTATAGTTTGAAAAATTGTCTGAACTTATCTTGAAAATCGTATATTTCAGAACAAACTTAGTAAAACCACTCTTAGCGTGACCCAGGATCAACGACGAGGACGTAGTGGTCACCTGGTTACTTTTTTTGTTTTTTTTCTTTTTCTTTTGTTTTTTTTGTTTTTTTGTTTTTTTTTTTAATATTTTTTTTGTAAATTTAAATTAATGATAGAGGTTTTGATAATTTTTTTTTCAATGACAATAAAATAAGAGTAACATTTTCTTTTAAATACTTAGAATCTACAGTTAAAGATGTAGCGATGAAAATTCAACTACAGCTTTTAAAAGATTTGGTAAATAAGTATCACGATGAAAGCCGTTTACTTTGTAACGACCCCAAAACTTCAAGAAGTCACGATGAATCAACTCACCGCTCTGCTCTGACCAAAAGCCTAAGCCGTTATTTTTTTCAATGAATTGAAAACCTTCTTTAACGTGGGAAAGAATTACTTGAATTTTTAGAGTCTCTGAAAGTTGTTTAATGCTTTCCAAGGCTTTTTTTAATTCTTCAATATAATCATCAAGTGAGGATCCTACTTTACCAGAGGTAAATCAACAATTCACCACGTTGTCCATAGCTTTGAAAGCTGCAATGTAAAGTAAAATTTTAAAAATACCTACTTCTCCGCATATATCAAGATCCTTATGCATATCTGACTCTTTCAGTAGTTTTCTACACGCATTGCGCTCAAAAGCATCACCATGATAATTTTTTGAAATTAGATTGAGTTGGCGTAGCCATAATACAGCTTTTTCTATGTCTAAGAGGGGAACCAAACCTTGCCAAAATAAGTGATTTACGAAGCCTTGCAGGACATGTAATTCAGGTATGACGCATTTCTGCAAAACATAGACATCATCATCTTCATTGAAAATAGGAAGATTATTGGTGCTGTGACACTCTCTGCTGCATTCCTTTTCTTCTCCTTGATTTCTTAAAAGGCAATATTTTTTGTAATCTTTTCTTACGTCGCCGTATGTTTTTAAACCTGTACCATTTTGGACTTTTGCTTCATCAGATGCGCTTGGAGTAGTATTAACATTCAAACTCGTATCTGGAGTCAATTTGCGTCTCAAGTCATTTAAAGAGACAAAACAATACGGGCAAGGGTATGAAGATGTTGCGGTTTGTTGCACATTTACTATCAACAAAAGCTTAAAGTCTGCAACAAATGTAAAAGGGATATCATTAAGTTTGGTCAAGTCAAATAAAAGTTTAATATTTGCGTAAGTTTCTTTTATTCTAGGAACTACACACAATAATAGCAACCTATTAACACTCGATAGCTTACCTTTTTTCCTTAGACGACCGCGTTCAGAGTAGAGCATTCTCTTATTGGAATTATTGAAAGTAACTGAATCTTCTGGATCACTTTCATCTTCTTGCATGGAATTTTCTTCATTTTTGGGGAATAATCATCAGGTAAAGTACATAAACTGATTTTAAAGAAATTTTGCCCACCATCAGCCATAGCTTTGATGCAAAAGTTGCCAACTAATTCTATATTTTCAATAACTTTGTCTTAAAGATCTTCGGCATTGGCATAGACAACAGGACGTTATTGTTTTTCTGCATCTGTTGCGCTTTCACAATCAAACTCGTAGACACCCGTTTTGTAAACATCTGGCAATTCTTTAGACTTTTTTGACATATGCTCTCGATAGTTTTTTGGAATAGACCTACCAACATTACACCTTACGAAATTAGTAATCTTTCTCATTTCTCTCTGTGAAGCTCCTAGTTGGAATCGAAAATTATCCAATTTATCTTCATCGAAGGTCACGGTCTTTACAACTTTATTTACTATAATCCTCATACTTGGTCCAGCAGTACTCAAATTCAAATCAATATTGACCCATCTGCCACTTACATCAGGTTTAGATTGCGCATTTTTTTGAATCACATGTGTTGCAATTTGCTGTTGGATTTTTTAGGGAGTTTCTCAACCATTTTTAATACATTATCCCTGAGATTTTTGCAATCATGACCTTTCCCTCTGCCAATTTCTTGCAAACACTTAGTGCAATATTTAATCAAATCAACAGAGTCACTATTTTTATTCAATAACAGCTGCTCTGCTTTATGTGATTCATAGAATCCAGTACAAATGTCAATATCCTTATTTATATCTCTAAATTTACCTCTACCTTTCTCAACTTTTATATGTCCTTTGGATTTAATAGTTAAACATACATAACAATTACAGCTAGCATTATTCATACGAGTCTGCTTCGCTAATACTAGCTCTTTATAATTAGGCATAGTTGGCACTTGCCGATTGAAAATTTCTTTTTCAACATCAAGCAAAGTCAAATAATAAGACCTGCATATAGTCAAAGGATATTTTTCATCATTTAGATCATAATTCATACATATAAAATTTTTATGAGTTTTTCAGTAGATTTACTTATTAAAAATTTTTCTGGCTTTATTTTTCCAATAATAATCTTTCGACCACATGGGCCACACACTTTTTTTCTGTTATCCTGATGAGAACACGGCGGAGTCATTTTTAAAACATAAGTTTCAAAAATGCAACTCGAAGAGGTTTCATAACTTTTTCGCTAGCATATATGTAACTTCGACATGACTTTTTCCTATTACAGATTGCATGCGCCACCTGGCGGCATAGAAAGAAGCTTAAAATTTTCGTATATTTTGTATTTAGAAAACACGAACTCTATAAAATTAGCTGAAGTATTTAGAGATAAGTCGTAAAAACGAAACCTTTAAATTTTTAATTATTCATTAAACCAACTTAATAATTAATGAACACATCAATAAATTTTCAAAAAAATGGTGTTATTAACAATAAACAATAAATGTATTCTCAATTTGGTCAACTTGGAGTTAAAAAACAGATTGTACGCGTGTATCTAAATGCTCCACTTTGCACTTCACGAATTCGCATAGCATAAATACAAAAACGTCCATAACTTGCGAAACCAATCACTTAGGATTTTCAATTTGCAATTTTTTTCATCTACAAACAATATAGAAACTTTCTGCGTTAGCTGATTTTGAATTCATTTTCGGACCACTTTTGCATACTTCAGGCACACCGTGATCAGAAGAATTTCACAAGAATTCCTCACGATCAGCACTTATGCATTTAGAAGGTCTAACGCATTTATTATATAAAACATAATAGTAAAAAATCGACAGTTAATTTAAAAAATTAAATTATTTATTATTAAAATGTTCGAGTTATTAAAAAAAATATATATAATAATATATATAATAATTATTATAATTATTATAAATGAAACACATAAGCAGCATAATATTTTACAAATCTCTCTTTATTTAAAATACTTACACAACAGTAACTATGTACATACATACATGACTCGATTCAACAATTAGGAATAAGTTAACATATGTCGAAGTATGCTATCAGTCAGCATCATACGACTGCAAACGTCACACGCTGTCCGCTCGATCTACGAGCACCTCCATGGCGCTCCCTCAAATGTCTTAGTAGATTTGCCCTTGACTTTAGCACCTGACGGCATTGAGGACACACGTATCCCGGACAGGAAGTTTTATGATATTGTTGATGATCAAGTAGTTGGGCTGACGTCGTGAAGGAGCTTGGACACCCGTCCTCTACGCAAGGAAAAAGTCTTCTTGGCTTCTCCTCGATCACCCCAGCCACATTAACATTAGCCGGAATGAACGAAATCGCGGCTCCCGCGCACCGTCAATTTATGTATTTATTCGCGGAAATGTTCCACAGAGGACCACCTACGTTGACAGCCTCCGCCAAGCTTATTCCGATGTTCACAACTTGATGATACACGGCCGGGCCTACGTATACCACATCACCGGGCCTCTGCACGACAATTTCATATCGAACAGCCCAGCGACGCAAGAGAGTCGGGAATATCATAATATTCTTATGATGTAAAGTGCAACACCCTGGACCGAACAAGGACTCTAGAACGGGGTTCGTTTCCCTCACACTAGCAATCTCCTCAGCGACGCAACTACATAAGCGCCAAAAATCCCCGGGATATGATACACAACCAGAGCTTCGCAGTATGATCGCCGAGACCCCAGTGTACAAGGTTAATACTATCCAAGTACCCATACTCCGGATGAATCTCGCTGAAGGAAGCATGGCCAGCAGCGTAATACGTCGCTTCATTTATCCCGAAGGAGCCACCAAGTGCCGTGTTTCTGCTCGGATCCACATGCAAAGACAAACCAGCCAGATGCGAGGAAACGAGAGAAGAAACCTGAGGCAAATTCATGCCATAGAGAGGACATATACGCCCTGTAATAACAGCACTCAGAACTTCTGCATAAGCAGATTCCATTCCAGGGAAAGTCTCGAGATCAAAAATCGACGAGACAGGACGCTAAAAAAATAGAGGGAGAAAGAATATAAACATAAGCACCATAAGAATATAATAATACGATATAAGCACATGATTAGCACCATAAGAGAGAATAACAAAAAATATATAAGTAAAAAAAAAAGAGTGATTGTCTTAAGCAATTACCCTTATAACAATATAATATGCATATAATAAATATGTAAAGAGAATATTACCTGCATAATCTGCAGCTTCGCGTCCACAGTACACGAAAAGGCTCCAGACTTAACTCTTGCACCTCCACATGGCCCAACAGCATCCTCATCTGCAGAACAGTATCAGCATCCGCAACGGGAGGAATCGCTTGTCGAAACTAAAAAATAAATCACATCAAAATTAATTTGTCAATTTAAGTAAACACCTAATCTTATTAAAAAAAATTAAAAAAAAGTATAGAAAAAAATAATGAGCTATGAAAGGTTAGTGCATTAATACTGCATATAGAGAGTAATCAATTAATTATAGCAATAATCAGTAATAATTAATAATAATTAATAATAATTAATTATAGCATTTTGAATTTTACCTTAAGTACTGTGGATACGTCTCTTAGGGTCGCTATGTTTTATTACAGGTAGATAATTTTTGTTCGTATAAACAATACATTCAGCATAAGAGTAAAAATTTTTTTTACACGATCATTATAATCAATACGTTAAGATAAGGTTTATTGTAATGCAAAAAAAAAATAATATACATACGTGTACTTCATTAAGAAGTGTACGATTATAAGCATAAGATTATTTCTATATAATATTATATTAAATATAATATTATAAATAAATAACAAAAAAATGATGTAAAGAATATACACAATACTAAATACAAAAAAGGGGAATGAATAAAAAAAGAGACACGTAGAATTCAAGAAGATTACAAGTACATTTTATAAGATAACCGCACCATAAATTTTACAGTTAATGAATCTTTACATACAACGTGCACGGAGAAAGGAGTATCCCGAGCCCCGAAATTATGAATAAGCCGGGTGATCTCCAACAGCGACCGGTCCTGATGCACCTTCACAAAATCGGAAGGTTCACTTCCGAAAAAGGTTGCCATTACTAGAGAGAAATTGTCCCATGAACCAACACTTAATATATAAAAGACGCACGTCTCACAATGAAGCGAATCAGTCCGCGATAAATGAACGAAAGCGCCGGACAGATGATAGCAGACCGTAGCTAAAGTTAAGCCAACACATGGCAGAACAGCGAGAAAGAATTGAAATAGCATAACATGCTATACGCAAGCGCTGGCTCTCGAACCAGGAGGATAGCCGTTAGAAGCCGGTAGAGGTAACCCAGTGCGCGTAAGATACATTAGCTCCAAGATACGACGCGTCAACGGAAAGGTCATATACACGAGATACGCATTCGAGTATTTTGCATGGTGCATAAATTCATATACTAACGAATAAATGTATTGCACACGTAGTGAATAAAACGAGTTCAAATTGATAATAATATTAATATATCTAGCAACAATAATAAACTTATAGCGTTTAGTGAACGATTATTCCACTACAACTGAGTAAATATATTTTCAATAAACGCCTGTTGCAACAGAAAAAATAGAACGAGCACTGGCACACGTCGAGATAAATTTCATTTTAATATATATTATAATGACAACTTTAGAGAATGTAACATTTTGTAAGGAGTTAGTATTTAAAGTACTACTAGTATATTTAGCTAATTATATTCGAAATTGTTTCATTATATACGAAACAGTTAAGTTCGATTCTGACTGTTAATACCTCACTCATTTGAATGTTTGAATAGCATTTGATGTTAGCATATAAGTTCTTAATAGTTAAGACTTCTTGTACTAAAATTTAAAAAAAACAAACTGTTTATAAATAATACGTAATAAAATATTTGCATAATGTATACATGTGAATTAACTTGGAATCAATTTAAAATATTATCATATATATTTATTTGTTTAATCTCTGCAAGATATTACATAACGGCCTTCAGCTGTAACATGAATTTTAAGCGGTCAATGAAAATTATTAAAACTATATATGTAACATTTTTCATTACCTAATAATGGAAGATGCAATACATAAGCTTTGATGTGATTATCATAGCCAATT
>UELU01144758.1:0-12270 GCA_900490025.1 Megastigmus dorsalis
TTTGCTTTTAAATTAACAATTAGTTAACTTTATTTAAATAGTTTTTAAATTATTTAATATTTAAGTTTTACTGTCTTCCTTTCTTTTATGGTTTGCTAAAGGTAATTGCTTCTTATCTAATTTAATATTAAATATTAATAAAGATTTTATTTTTTGAGACTCACCATTAAAATGTTTTGAAATATAAGTGTCATAATCAGGATAGATTTGACATTGCTCCATTTTTGGCCATGTATTCAACAAATTGTTACAGTAATAAAAAATTTTCATCTCTAAAAATGTAATAGCCACTATCAAATTATAATTTAATTAAGTTAAATATTTTTATATTAATATATAATTGTATAAAAAAATTTAAATTTTGTAAAAACAGTATTTACAACTAGCCAAAACTAATTCAATTTTATATTTAAAATTAAAAAATATTACTACTTATTAAATGCAATGTAAAGTATTGCTTAATTTAAAGAAGGCTAAGAGTGGTGTATGAGTAAATGAGTATTTTTTATACATTACGGTTATTCTTTCTTAAATTAAACAATCGATGTAAGCTAGAATAACTTGAATTTGTAGAGTACTATTATTTTTACTTTACCAAATTATATAATTTTGTTTGAGAGAACTAGAAAACGTGATCTCAAAAGATAAAATTAATGAATTTGAGTTAAAAAAAATATGTGATTCCTTATTTGCTGCTATTAACCATAATCTGGGCCATATAAGGGGGAAGACTTTAAATTAAATGAATTGTTGGTAAATCACAGATATTCCAGAGGTAGAGGCTGTAAACACAGAATCTGCTAGAAAGAACCTTTCTCCACGTCATCAAGTCTTTTTGGAGCTTGTGCAGACAGAGTCGAATTATGTTGGCATCCTTAGTACTATTATGACGGTATGTACTGTTTTTAATAACTTTTAACATAGTCTAAATATAATATACACCTTAACTACTCATTCAGGCGCACTTTATATTAGACTATAAGATAAATAAGTGATCATTTGCAAGGTTTAAGAAGCACTCATATTTATGGTATGAGTTGTATTTTATTATTAAGTCGCAATAATATTGTTTATAAAAATGCTTCAGTATGCAACAAATATAATTATTATTAACTGCTAATTATGTTTTATAGATGTTCAAGTCACCATTAGAAGGTCTCATAGAACAGACTGGAGAATTGTTGAATAGCACAGAGGCCAAAATAATTTTTGGAAATTTTCCACCTATTTACGAGGTACACAAAAAGATGTTGGAAGAGTTGCGTTACTGTGCAGCTCACTGGTCAGAAGAAAACAGTATAGGTAACATATTTCTGAAATTCGCATCGGATTTGGTGAAGGCGTATCCTCCTTATGTAAACTTCTTTGAGAATACAAAGGAAATGCTGGATCAATGTGATCAAAACAAACCACGGTTTCACGCTTTTCTTAAAATTTGTCAGACAAAGCCTGAATGTGGTAGACAAAGTTTAAAGGAACTAATGATAAAGCCAGTGCAACGCCTTCCCAGTATTAGTTTATTGTTAAATGGTGAGTTCATATTTCATATTTATTTTTGAATGTATATTGTATTATGTAACATATCTATATTTGGCTAAGAGGTTTATAACTAAGTGTTTAAAGATTAGATAATCAAGTTTAACTGGTCTATAGTTTTTATCTTTAATAATGTGAAAATATTGAGGTAATTACATAAACGCTTAATAAAAAAATTTACAGAATGATCATTTTCATCATTCATTTTTAACATTCATATTAATTTGTTTTATTACAATTGTAATCCGATCAGTTATTCCTAAAATTTGTGAAGTATGCTGTTATTTAAGCTTATGAAAGCTGTTAATTTATTTGCTTGTAATACAAAAAACTGTGATAAATAATAATACTCAATACTTAATCAAATAATTACGTTTTTTTAGATATCCTTAAGCATACGCATAAAAGTAACCCGGATCACAGTGCCTTGGAAAAGTCGTTAAGTAGCATTAAGGAAGTTATGACGTATATCAACGAAGATAAACGAAAGACTGAGGGTCAGCTCGCAATGTTTGATATATTTAACGAGATCGACAATTGCCCACCGCATCTAGTGTCCTCGCACCGCTCGTTCATCGGCAAATGCGACGTGCAGGAATTGAGCGAGGGACTGAGCGGTCGTGGTGATCATCTCGTTTTCTTCTTATTCACTGATACTCTTGAGATCTGTAAAAAGAGATCGAAGGCGTTCAACTCGATGAAGAGTCCAAATATGGTCAATGGTTTGCATTCGGTCAAGATGAGTCAGGGAAAGCCTTACAAGCATATTAAAATGTTGTCCTTAAGCACAGTTAAAAAGGTTGTGGATATTCGGGAAACAGACGGTGAGTTAATTTTTTATTTTAATACAAAATGGTTTTAACCCTTTAAGAAGCATGTTTAGTACACTACATTGTTGCAAAATATTATTCGCATTATTTTGACCATTACTGTATAATACAATAACAAAAGAAGTAAAAAAAATAAAGCAATAGTTACTAATTAATTGTATGAATTTGTTAGAATGTCGAAATGTGTTTGCTTTGATGGTACGGAGTAATCAAGAACTGAAAGAAAAATTATATTCTTTCACAATTACTGACGAGGAGGTGAATAAAACAAATTATCTACGATCATTGTGTCGACAAATGGCCAATACTGTTTGTAAAGCTGATGCGGTAAGTTGTAACGTTCTTTCTTCAGCTTTAAATGCAAATAAATAAAATGCTGAATAATTTTTATTTCTAATTTAGGATACGTTTCTAATGAGTGTCGATTCCCATCAGCTTGAAATTGATACTAGTGATGTAGCTTTAGGAACTTTAAGTAAAGCATTTAAGTAAGTATTATAAATTTATTATGATATGTATTTATAATTTTTTGTACAAAATACATACTATTAACTTTAATTGGGAATATATTTCTAAATAATGTTCTATTTGCGAATTTTGCATCTAAAACTCTTACTGTAGATCTATAAAACTTATTAACAGTATAATCTATTATTTAATTTCTGAACTGGTGCCAATTGTTATTTATAAATTGTCAACCGTAGCTAGAGTAGTATCTCTATTGGGAAAGTTTTTTTTTACATGGTACAAATCTTAAGAATCTTGATATTCATAACTTTATTATTATCTATCAGTATTTGAATAAAAAATAATAATACGCATGTAGACAAAACAATAATGGGGCGATGATACGTTTGGTTGCAGGAGCCTATTTCATAATTTTTACCTGGAGTATATGGACCCGTATGTGTTCCTACTCAATAGCATGTGTGAAACTACGTTACATGTCCCACTACCGTCAGTTTTCGCACCAGGCTGTTTACACTTTTTTTTTATTCGCTTCTGTCCACTTTCCTCACCCCATCTGCTTGGTAGAATCCATTCATTAACATACTTGGTAGAATTAAAACATTTGAGTTGCTTTGGTATAGTGGTGTGGCCAGTTCAAGAATTTCTAGCTCTATTTTATCAGTCATCAATCCATTTATATGCTAGAATATTTATAAAATATTCACTGCATGTTTTTCTTTTATACACTGATTGGTTTGGTTTTTTTTAACTTGAAATGTGGCATGTAGAGGCTGAAGGTACCTGAAATCTAAATTGATCCTGATAATTTTTTTTTATTAATAATAATAGACATTTATTTCTATAACTTTATAAAATACTATAAATTAATATTACTTGTTCCATTCTTTGATTTAATATAATTTATATATAACAAAACTTGAACTGGTTTCGTGCATTTTGGAAATTGTTAATCAGATTTTGGTTTGGAAACATTGTTTTAAAAATAACTCTCATTTTCCTTGAAATGTCAATAAACAGTAAGGAATACATAAGAAGTACTCAACACATAATAATTTATATCACACATAGTATTTAGAATATAGACTTGTAAATAATATTAAACTTGGCGTAGGGATGTTTGTTTTGATATTTATGTAAATAATTTATAAAAGTTAACAAGTAAAATATATTTAATTAAAAATTGTTTCTAGATCGATTTTAGAACAAAGATCGAACAATTTAGAACAAAGATTTAGAACAAAGGTGTAACTTCGAGGATTATTTCTTGGACTATTTGTTCTATGATTAAAATAATTTAATTTATTACTAAAAAAATTACTTTTCAGAATTGACATTAGGTACATTTTAAGAAATTATCATAATTACATATAGTTAATCAAGTTTAAATAACGAAGTGAGATACTATAAAAAATTATTAAAATAAAATAAATTCCTTTTACATTTCAAGGAGGAAAATATAGTTTCGCGTTTGCACGTATCATTGTATTTAAGTGTAATGCGTCATCTTGGTTGATCCAACACTAATCCGTTTTGTTCTGTGTCGCAGGTTCGCATCTCGCACGAGGATGAAAGTTGGTCGAGCGTTTAGCTTTAACAAGACTCCAAGCAAACTGAAACGTGCTATGTCAACGATGATGTCGCCGTTTGGTTCAACGAACAGCTTGACTCCGGCAAGCCAACAGCTCGCCCAAATGAGGCTTGCCAGCTGCAACAATATTAACGTTAGTTAAAGAACTTCATCCCTCGACACACGCATGTAATAATGAGAGTGTGGTTTCTCGCTTTATATAGTTTTTGCTTAGAAGAGTATTATGGAAAATCTTGACTCGCATCGGATTTTTAATTTGAGATTATATATTTGTTATACAAAATGAACGATAATTAGTGTCCGATGCGCGCAAGTTGTTAGAATATACCCACATTTTTGCTGTTTTTCTTTTTGCTCTATTGCCTTACATACATATACTTATATATACATATTCTTTTTTTCACTGGTATTGAGATTGATTGGTCTCTTGTATATATTATGAATGAACTTAGAATTAAAAGAAACAAAAATCAATTTGATGAGTTTATACGATGGGGGGTTTTAGCATTTCATCCTGCGTTTCTGAAAAGTTACGTTTTGAAAGCTTATAACAAATGCTCTGCTAATATTAAAAAAGTACAGTTTTGCAAGATTACAATATAAAATTCAATGGTAATGTAAAAACTGAAAAGTATAAATGAGATTTTAAAAATTTTGAACAAATGTAAATTTTATGCAGAGTTTTATGTTGGCTTTTTGCGATATTTCATGCATTCCTGAACGTATGTAATTCCGTAAAATCTCCTTTTATAAGGAAACGTATGATGCAAGCATTTAATAGGCTGTAAAAATATTTTATGCGCATGCCATCAAATGGAAATGCGGAGGGATATTTTGTACTTTATTGAGTAAGTATGATTTAAATAATCGACTACTTAATTATTGATTATATCGTGAGGTGAGTCAAACGCAAGAATTATGACTCTTATAGGTTTAGGGTGCTTTTTTTTTGTTTTCAACGTGAGCAAACGTTTTTGTTTATTATTAAGCGATTGTGACGCTACGATGTTTCGGCAGGCTCAAAATACGTCGCGGTGATTGTTCACTGAAATGAGATGAAAAGATATTAAGTTTTCAAAACAGCGTAGCTGAAATCAATATTTTTTTTTATAGTAACTATCGGTAGTTAATAATTTTGTGAAATGCTTTTTAGAGATAAAAAGAGATAAGTCTTGGATCCATAAATACGTTTTTCTGTTTATGAAAGTATTATCGGGATGTTAACGATGCTCAATGTATTTTTTAAAAATAATGCACACTAGTACTGATGGATGTAAATGGAAAACTACTTTCCTATTATTGCGATTAAATGCGCGAAAGAAATTTACATCTTGCTATTTTTGGCTTAAACATTGAAAATAATTTTTTACATTTTTTGAAATATATATCTTTATGCAGAAAATTTGATTGTTTAACTGTCTTTTTTTTATTTTGTTTTGTATAATTTTGGTGTGGGACTTACTAATAATTAATGTTTAAAAATAGTTACTTATAAGTTCAGGATTTATTTATGTAATTATAAATATAGTATAATAATTTGGAATATTGTAGTCAGAAGAAAGACTTTGAACTTTGACATAACTCATATTTGTTTCTAGTTTTATATGGTGCATGATTACCCTTTATTCTAATATGTAGTTAGTATTCTGGACGCTTTTTTATTTATATTAATGTTAATAATTTATTAAAATTTATTAATTTTTAAATAATGTTAATAATTAAGCTTTGATTTATTACACTGTCAAGTAATATCAATTTTTTTAACTTGATGAGTGAAGCTTTAATGTATCAATATATCGAACTGAATTTTAGTTCGTTTTGGACTGTTATTAGTGATCAAATATTGAACAATGCTAAAATAACTAGAGGATGTAAAAAAGATAATACAACAACTGAAGATCTGTTCTTTTGCTTTTGTAGTATAATTACTTCTTTACATTACAAGCTAAAGGCTGTTAATACGAAGGATTTTTCTTTAAGCTGCCAGTCTTTCGCTGCAAGAAGCTAGTTTTCTCAGTGTAACATCTCAAGTAAAAGAGTGTCCATATTTGTGTGGATTGTTTCAACTGTAGATTACTATTCTATGTGTCTTTACAGGAACTTGGCAACGGTGGTTCAGGCTCGCCGTCGCGAGACGAGGTTCTAGTTGCCCCCATGTCGGTCCAGCCGACTCGCAAGGCTAAATGCAGTACTCTCAGTATGGCCTCGCTTCGAAGGTTGTAATATAAACTCACACGCATATCGTGTATGACAATGCATTTGTCCAGTCTCAAACTTTGTCTGTGCCAGAACGCGTACATGTGCATACGCGCGTGTTTAACTCCTCTTCCTGCTTCACTGCCTCTGTGAATCATAATGTCGAATACGTTATTTAACCTATATCATCGATGTCGCTTCTATTACAGTATCATACACGCATAGAATTACATGCAGTTTGATAATATGTTTTGTAACTAGATGACAAAAACAAAATTGTTATCCAGGATTCATTGAATGTCTCATTTTGAGTGTATCTGCTTTATCCTCTCTTCCTATGAGTATTCAACGAATCATCGAAAAAAACGTTTTTATTGGTTTGTTGTTGCCTTGGGCTTCGTCATTATTTTTGTCATTTAGTTACTATCTCCATTCTCTTCATAAAGAAATGAATAAATAAGAAATTCTAGTTAGTTTCGTAATATACTAAAAAAATTTGATAGTTTACTTTTATGCAGTGCCTGAAACTAGGACTTCTTTTTTTTTGTTCAACTTGTATGAAATTAAAGTGTTGAAAAGTGTTAGTATGAAAAAGCTATTCATTAATTTTTCATTCGCTAATAAGTCTGAGGTGATTTTTTGTAATGATAATGAAATTAATAGAGAATTAGTATTCAGTTTTGCATTTTTGACAATATTTACTTTTACAAGTAGTATGTACAGACGCTTACTTTTACTAGATTAAATTATTTTTTGTTTTCTAATGCATACACTTTTCACATAAACACATTGATCTTCTTTTGTAAGGACATATGAAAGTTTCATAAAATTTTTGAGTGATTGGTCGCTTAATAAATTTTGATAGCTTAAATATTTAAAGTTTACTTTTACATGCCCTTAAAATAAAAATTTTGTAAAACAGGAGGTAGATCAATCGCTTTCATTCATAAACAGATAATATAATGCACTCACAACATGGACGATGAAATTAATTTCTTTTTTTATTATGCTATTGAGAAAATGACTATTCTCACTTTCTTTTTCTTCTTCTTTTACCATTAATGTATTAACGAATAATACGACTGACAGCGAATTTATGTTTTATATATTTATATAAGTCTGTTCGCTGGCGACTCTTTAACCGTTAGATTATAGATATCTTATTACAGAAGTATCAAATATAAAATTTTTGAAATTATATAGACGAACCAGAGTTAGTTTTTACAATGTTAATAATTTTAATCAATTCTTATAAGCTTTGTCAGTGAAAATATGATCGTTCACGAACAAATAGTAATGAAAGGACTTTCAATAAAAACGAAAGATATTTGTGCGATTCAGAAAGGGAAGTCTCCCAAACTAATACTTTCATTTAATAAAACTCATAATCGTGTTTGCTTTGCTTCACATAATATACTGTTCCATCGTTAAGCTGATTATTTTTTAACACCGAAGAACACATTACCATCGTTCTGTTCTCTCTACCCACTACAGAAACTGTTCAGAGGAGGTCATGCAGGACAAATCTAATCTCTGAGAAGAAATGTGTCGTCGACAAAAAAATATTAAAAGGATTGCACAAGAAACAAGACTCAAACCATCATGGCGTTCTTCTTTCCCTTTGAAATGTTAAGGAACTTAACAATGGAGAAACGCTTTTCCTGGGATGTTTGCCAATACTTACTACCTTTTTCATTTTTATACTTTGACAAAACTGATTACTACTGGAAAAAGTAAATACTATTGAAGCTGGTATACATGAAACCAATTTTATTGCATCTTATCTCAAGGACAGGTATTTGTACCAACAGATCTGAAACTTGTGTAATTGAAGAATTGAAAAGACAAATGAGGAAATTTTTTGTTGGTACCTCGACGCTGTATGTGAAGGAATAAAGTACTTTATCTCGGCCACGATTAGTTCGCTATACACGTGGTGGAAAATGGAAAACTTTTTATAAAACTTTTTGATGTCTTTATAGTGTGTGATATATCTCTTAAATGAGAATGACACATTGCTTTTTTCTGTAACTACACTGATACTGTGATTTCATATATCATATCTTCTTATATCTTTGATGTACAATTTTGGATATGCAATTATAGATTTTTCGATTACAGTGTATCGGTGTAAGTTATAGAAAATAGTTTTTTTCACTTGTTGCCAAAACTTGTAAGCACGTGAATGCGTATTTTTCGTGCATCTATAGGACGATACTTTTTATAAATCAGTAGTCTGACTAAAAGTAACTAGAACCTACTGTTGCATTAACCGCTGTTCTGTAAACATTATGTACCTCAGGTGTAAAATAATCTTTGGCGAGACATATTTTGTTACATTAATAGCCTTAATATTTGTCAGCTAGTCAGGCTTTAATGAATTTTGAAAACAAGAAATATTCCATTGTTCGAGTATGTTAAAGAATTTAAAAATAATTATATAATATACGAATTGTTTTCTGAAATTTTTATTTTTCGACATAAATCATAGATGTTTTCAATTAGATTTATTTACTTTTTTGTCCTAAAACCGTACACTGGGATAGATTATTACTAGCGTGAATTTGCAATTTTTTTTTGTCTAATTGAAATTTTAATCTTTAATTTAGATTAATTTTAATCTTTCATTTAGCATTTAGACTATACTCGCTGTTAGTACTGGTTGAGTAGTCTTAATAAATTTGAATTAATCTTTCTATTCAATTTAAAATGTCTCAAAACTTGCAGAGGGTTTTAGTATCCCAATTTACAGTTTAGGTATCAAGGCTCTACGATTAAATAAGTTATAGTGTGCTCAAAAAAAATAAAATCGAAAAATTTGACAAGGCTTTATACCGACTTTACTCAAATTTCTTGTTTTCTTTTATTCTTGCATGATAATACTTTTGATGTACATACATTTTTTTATAAAGAAGAATTAGATATTGGCCTTTTAAAAGGTTTGTAATGATATGAAGTAATATGGATCGCATTGGATCATTAAATTTTAACATTAAAGCTTGTCTAGTATGCTTATGAGATTAAGAATAATTTAGCCTCGCTTAGAATGTCTTTAGCGATATCGAAAGTTAAATTATTTCAACATTTTGTTCCTTTTATTGCCGAAAACATTATTGTATATTTCAGTTTGTTTTTATTGAATTACTCAAATTAAACGTCTCGGAAAAACTGTATTTTTTTTTATAAAAAAAGCTATCTGGCCTACTTTCATAAATAGCAATAGCTTTCAACCCTACGATACATAGATATATAAAGTGTACATACATAAATTCCATAGGTCTTTTTTCGAGTATTATTATCTTTTTCAGAATAATTAATTTTTAAACTACTACACCGGCCAATGCAAAGTTTTATTTTTTTTATTGAACCATTAATTTATTAGAATTTATAAACTTTATCAGAAGATTTGTTTAATTCAATTAATATAAAGAACTTCAATAATTATAAAAGAATAATAACATTAAATAAAATTTGTAGTTGGTTAAGGAGCGCAGTAAGTTTAAAGCAATTCTGAAAATTTTGTAAATAAGATGTACAAGCCAAGTGCGTAAAGTCTTCTAGTATATAAACGATAATATTTTTTATTACGCACAGTAAGGAGATATCTATATTAAATGTAGTTGATAAACTATGATAATATTATATGTTGCCGCTATATTTATATATTACACCTTGATAAATTGTATAAACTTTTTAATGTAAACTCGAAAAAACAATGGTTCATTCGTATTTTTCTATCTCTCATTTTACCCGAAATTACTCCATCTTCCTAAATCCAGCATTTGTCATTTATAAAATAGAGATATATTTTGTTGGCTGATGACATTTAGCTGTAGCAATGTTTTAAAATTATTATTATTTATTTATTTAATTTATAATGTTCTGTTTCCATGCGAATATCATCTTAGGCTACAATAACTTTTAAAGATTCTATTCTTTAAAAGATGTTTTTTTTATACATGTTTGAGTGCTGAATAAATTTATTTTGTCTCAGTAAGATAAATATGCATAGTTGAAAGTAAATTGTAGTCTAAGAAAACTTTTATGTGGAGACAGGGCTTCATAAAAATTCTAAAACATATTTAAAAAATAATTCTTGGTTTTATTTAACATATTTCAATTTTATCTCTAAGTGAAATAAAATATTTAGTTTTAGTTGGTAAGAATGGAGTTTTTGAGAATCTAAAATTATATTTTAATTATTGACTAGAATATCATGGGATTTACAAGATAATATAAAAAAATAATAAATATCTTAATTTAGAAAATGGATAATTATGAATAGCTATAAGTATATATACATAAGTAGAATAAATTATATTAAGGTATGTCTCCGCTAAATCGAGTTTCTTATAGGCTTTGTTTGAAAGTTTAACTAGGTGTTAAGAATTGTAATTCGCATATACTGTTAAAGTGTCAACAATTTTTACCATAGAGAAACGAAGATTTCAAACGTCAAAGCTTACCTATTTAACACATAATCCCTATACCAAAATGCGACAAAAGCAACATTTTCATTGCTTATTGAAAAACTTTTCTTTAAATTTTGTTAAAAAACTAATAAGTTATTGGAACCAATGCCATGCATATATGTTTAAAATTTAGGAGGCCTAGCCATACCATTTTCGAGTAATTTAAATCAAAACTGCGTTGCTTTTGTCAAAACACTTCGAGTGAATTCATGAGAGCGAGAGAGATAGAACTAGTGGGGAGGAGCTTACGGTCACGCGCGGTACAGTCCTCTAAGCATTTTCCTCTGTCCGCTGCAACATAATAAGCAGGCACGGACAGACTCGTTTATAGATCAGCACTCGCTAAACTTTTGTTGGCAATTGTACGCGAAGACATACCTTAATTAATGTGTAAAAAATATTGAAAAGAAATCTTATTCGCACATTCTCAAAGCGTACGTATAAAGAATTAACGATAAATTGGAGAAATATTACAATCTTTTTTTCGATTACTGTTGCGATTAATGTGAGATACTCGATTTATCGCATGCGGGAAAAAAGACGTATGCTTTTAAATCAATTTGCTTCCCATACGTTGTGTCACAAAATACTGTGTTCCATTATACATAAGTGAGAAATATATTTCATCCCCGTGTGTTCTTTTCACAAATGCAAACGTTGACACGAGAGTGAAATCGCGTTATCGCACTACTTCGATACACTGTATTTTATGATTGTCTTTTAAAAAATAATAATTTAAATAATTATAAATTTCGTTTAGGTTTATGGCTTTATCTTTTCCTGAGTTTTATGTTATTATATTGAAAGCACAGGTTCATACTCAGTTCGACTGCACATACGTTCCAATAAAAGTTTGAATAAGTAGTGTTTCACGCACACTATCTATAGTCATGTTTACACACTTGTAACGATACTACTATTTCGAAAGATTGTGCGAGAAGTACGATTTCTCATTCGAGGATAGTGTGTGGGAACTGAGAAGTTATCGATTGACCCAGTCGAAGCAAAGCGTGCGTGAAGATAATTATTTTTACAGAAAATAGTATAGGATACAAAAGTGCGCGTATAGGTGATCCCCGGATTCATGCTTATGTTACCTACGCTGCGCTCGAGCGACCGAACCCATGGATGCCACAACCAATTTATGTGGATAAATATCAGCCTTCCAAAGCTTTGG